>LPNX010816491.1:55377-153993 GCA_001517045.1 Pseudotsuga menziesii | reverse complement strand
ATATAAACATATACATAGACTTATTTATGGCAGCTTATCTGTGTTCAAATGTGGAATGATATTTATATGAGTTTTTATGTCTTCTTGTTGTTTATGTTTATTTACAATGAACCATGTTTCATTTATAAAATTTTATGCATGAGCAATATACCAATCCAATATTTAATTGGCTAATGAGTCTACAAATGTGTTACAAGATAAATAACAGTTTCAAATGATCTTTCTAACAAACAAACTCTTCGAAAAAGATGGAGAAGTGCAGGGTTTCAGATGGAATATACATGGTTCAAGTGAAAAACCACTAGCTGTGAGTCCATGAAGACTACAAAGTGATCAATGTCTTGAGATGCAGCCTCGGTAAACAAACCTATTATCGAATGATACTCGGCAATATTATTGGTGGCTGGACCTACACAAACCACTCCTGAATTGACCAAGTCATGGCTTGGGGAATATAAGACCCAAGCAACTGAAGCAAGGTTCAGGGTATGATGACAAGCACCATCAACAAAACCATAAAAATCCATTTGATCTACATAATCAAAACATGGTATAAACAGTACTGACAAAAACTCAAAACATATGGAAATACTAAAACCACACCAAAAAGTCAATAAATGTACATATATACAATGTACTATAATAGATATGTCTTCAAGCATAGTACATTTTCAGGTATAACCCATTGCAAGGTTGTCCAAAAGGTATCCCATCACAATCTACAAGATCATAGACCCCTTTCTCTAAGACTTTACTTACAATGTAGGGACCATACCACATGGATTCCAGCTTCCCTTTTCCAAGTTTGTCATGCTTCTGATCATAGGTAAGAACCATGTCACCTTCATTAAATACATGAGGTTGAGAGGATTTGTCATATTGATCCTTAACGCGTTTTTTATGTGCCTCATTAGCCAAGGTAGGATCTCTTCGATTATAATCAAGGTTTGTCAAATAAAAAAAAAATTCTTCTTCGATAGAAGTTTTTGGGATAAGCTCAACTGAAAGCTTGAGTAACGGGATCGTGCATTCAACAATTAGGAAAACTTCCAGTCCATAGACCAACTGAAACATTGTAAAACCAGTTGTTCTTTTAACCAAATTTCTATAAGCCCATAGTGCAAAAAATAGAGTTAAGTTCCAGTTGGAGTTATGATCTCCAACCATTCTACGTAGCATAGTCTTCAAGACTTTGTTAATGTCTTTGAATTGACCATTAGCTTGTAGATAACAAGGATTTGAGTTCACATGAGGAAAACCCAGCTTAGTACTCATGTTACAGCTGATTTTACCACACATGGTAGATCACACATTTATGGCCTTCCCTGTCCCTCTGCAGACTCTTTGGACCCCATGGAATATTTTTGTACCTTTGATGTTTCCAAGATCATCCCTAAAGACACATGTTATTTTCCATGCGCGACTTTTAAACCATTTCTCGTGTATATACACGGATATGACCCCTAAACCTACGTACATTGGGATGTGTGAAAAAGGCCAAATAGTTTTGGGGTTTTCCTTGATGTGGAGCCAAGTCACTTGTCTCTTGGCCTTCCATATGCCTTGAGATCGCTCGGATTTGACCTTCCATTACCCCATTGAAGCACTATATAAGGAACCCTTTGGATACAATAAAATGAGAGGAACTGAAGAGCAAGAAAATTATAGTCCATTGTTTCCGTAGCTTGATTATACTTGAGTCTGCATCCCTTTGTCCCTTGGAGCACTTGTTGTTCTTCCCAAGCTTTCTTTTGCTTGTGAGATTGCTATCGAGAGATGGAGGATTGAGGTGGTGGAGGTACAGGTGGAGGACTCAGTTTCTTTAGTTCACAAACGTGCCGACAGAGGTTGTCATTCTTGTAATCTTTGATTTATATTAATAGAAATATCTTTTCTTGTCCAATGATGTGCATTTAAATGAATATTGAATGCATGGATTATTTTAATTGCTTATACATTATTGATTATATATGCTAGAGTAGGTCTAACACAATTATATAGCATGCTTGTCTTGTTTGCTGATTGTTGAGAGAGCAAATTGCTAACACAAGCGAGATTGGAAAAGCTCAATAGGGATCTACATCAACCATCTGGAATAAGGTATGTTTCGAGATACTTTAGTTTTAGATGTTTATTTCTCTTGCATATTTTGAAGGGATTGATGTCTGTGGTTACTCTGTTTGTTGTGGTACCCCAAGCCATAGGAAGTTTTCTCTGTAACAAAATTGGAAACCATAGTGTGGAGTTCCTAGTCATTTCCTTTGGGGGTTTCTCGGCATTCAATTTTCTTGAATTGCTCTGATTTCTCTGTTTCTGAGTCAGGTCTGGGGGCATTTTTTCCTAGTAGTATCTGATAGGAGTAAATTTTGTCTCATCTTTTCTATTTGCCTTCTTTTTTTATCTCTTTTTCTTCCTATATGGGGGTTTTTCCTTCACACTCGCGTGTACACGCGGCTTTTCCTGGAATAGTCGCGTATATACATGGATTTTATGCAAACAATCGTGTATGCCTTGAGTTTTTCCTTTTTGGGGAAGATTAAGTTTTGTTGGGTGAATTTGAATGATTGCTGAGTCTTCTTGGATGCTTCTGGAGTCTGTATACACCCTTGTTTCTGACTAGAGACGTTTTTCAGTTTAAATTTTTGAAAATGTTCTTGTCATTTCATTTTCTATTTTTTGTTTTGGGATTAGTGCATTAGGTCTCTTTTACCTTGGTGCTTTGCTTGGGTGTTGTCTGATAATGCTTGCAGAGTCTGGGGGTTGTAGAGTTACTTTTGCTTTTTATCTCATTTAATTCAAAAAATACGAAAACATGTGCTTTTTGCATCATTATGCATTGTTTTCATTTTTGCATTTGCATGGTACTTGCATTAGGTTTTCTTGGAGAATATTAGTCATATTT
This sequence comes from Pseudotsuga menziesii, assembly GCA_001517045.1. Lineage (NCBI taxonomy): Eukaryota > Viridiplantae > Streptophyta > Pinopsida > Pinales > Pinaceae > Pseudotsuga > Pseudotsuga menziesii. Next base: position 151,091 of record LPNX010816491.1, on the reverse strand, counting down.
TCATATAGGAATGATTACATATTCATTTGAAGGAAAATTTTGCACTTCATGTAGTAGCATACCCCATTTTTCATTTGACATAGTGCATTTGCATTGATTCTTAGGTGTAAATTTTACTTCTTGTTGCTTCATAACATCATTAGTTTGCACGACCATTTGCCTTTTTGAGTAATAAGACAATTAAAATCAATGCATAATAAAATGAATTACACTCTTTTCTTTTATAAGGTGCATCAACAAGACTAGGTTTAAGGTATTGGAATAGTTCATTGTGAGTAAATTCTCCAAGACCACTAAACGAAAAATTTATGTGTCTGTCTAGGTGAGAGTGTGAAATTCATTTATATAATTAGTGTTTCTCAAGATCCTCCTCTTACAAGGGAGTTAAGCATGAGGTAGTGTGAGTGGTTATTGATTGGGATGACCCTTGGTCATAACTGAGTAGCACCAGAGATATTTCCAGGATTGTATTCATATCTGGGGGATCTTTCGAGAGTTTCGGGCTTTTCTACCCTTCCCATATGGTCCATCCCACCTGCAACTGTCCGCCTGAGCATTGATTATATTAAGGTGACCTTAGTTTCCTTACCTAGGTTATCGAGGGGGTACTTTGCAGAGGTTATTCTGCAAATGTCCTAGACAGGTAGGGGTCGGACAACACAGTTGCTATATGTGTTGAAGCTAAGGGCCACTATAATTGGTTACGAACCTCTGCTTGTTGTGTATGGGAGTCTCAATCCTCTCCTAGGTGAGACATAGCTGCTTCATTCGGGAGCTCATATATCCTACCCTTGTTTGCTTGTGATTTGGATTTACAATTTATAGGTGTATGCTCTGTGCATGCTAGTTTGCCTGGGGTTTGTGTAATTAGATCGAGTCGTTTCATTTTTTGAGTCATTGTGGATTTGGATGTGGTGCTTTGCCGTTCTCATCATTTAACAGGACTTCCACCTTCCACATCTCCTCCTCCTTTGGGAGAGAGAAACAGATAGTCTGGGAGGAATACTTCTCACTTTTATTCACACACGATGGGAGATCATGAGGATGATATTCCTGAGATGTTCTCTCCACCTCATGAGGTTGGGGATGAAGATCCTACTCCCATATATGATCCTTCACCGAAAATGCCTTCACAGTTTGGTCATGATCCCTCATTCACAGGTCGTTGGTATTGGTTTCCAGGCGACGAGACTCATTATGAACCCACAAGCACTATTCATGTTCATTGTGGCATGTCTAATATCCCTGCACCTGATCTGGCACATCAAGTTGAGTCAGAAGTTGAACCTAGCACTACGCCTGGGGGCACTCCTATTCCTTTCCATGCAGAGAGATTTGGGAGCACTAGTTACATTGCACCTTCCATCCTAGTGGTGGAAGCAACCTCACATGTTCATCCTAGACCTAGTGTTAGTAATCATATGCGGATACTAGAACCAAAATGAGTGACCATTGGGAACACCACTTACATCCCTTCACATGTCCCTTCATCCTCAAACCCTACTCCTTTGAATGCATTTTTGACAACCCTTCCTCCCCCTAATTCACGTGGTCCTTCAGGCCAGAATATCGCTACTAGCCATGTTCGTACTGTGGCTACTCACACGGTAGTATCTCAGATTCAAGTACCTCCTATTGTGTCGGGAGGTCATATCCCTGTTTCTAGATCATCTCATGGTCCATCGCAAGGAGTTCCCCATATCCCTAACTATGGACATTCTAATGGGAAATCCTATGGGACACCTTATGGAGCTTCTCATGGACAGTCTTATGGACCACAGTATGGACAAAACTATAAACCCTATGGGTGCAGGTATCAATAACCTGCTTACTCTTCCAATTATGGCTTTGTAGCACCGCATAATCAAGGTACACCACATCATAATGTTTCCATGCAGCCCTACATGGGTCAAATGGGAGGAGGTTATTATGGCCAAGGCCATGGTATTTATAGCAATCAGCCTTACATGAACCATAAATATCAGGGAGCGTGGCATAGACTGGCTCAACCTAGGCTTCCTTTCCTCGCAACATTAAACTTACCTAACTTATCAAGACTTATGAATGATCTAGTATCTCATGACCTGGCCTAGTCGGCCATCCCAAACAAGCTTCCTTCGGGCATTCCTAAGTTTCAAGGCAAAGCTGGAGAAGATCCTAGTGATCATGTCACTACTTTTCACCTTTGGTGCTCTTCCAATTCCTTACATGAGGATTCAATCCATTTGAGGCTATTTCAACGCACCCTCATCAAGCCTGCAGCGAAATGGTATATAGAGTTACCAAGGGGGGCATTCATTTTATTTGATGACATTGCCATGACTTTCCTCAATCACTTTCAACTACCAGTGTGTTATGACATTCATACCAAGCTCTTGTCGACATTTCAGCAATACAAAGCCACACATATCTTGGATCATATTCAAGAGTGGTGTAGATGGAAGCGGTTGATTAAAGCCTTTATACCACCGAAATTTATCCTTGAGTGGTTCCTCAAATCATTTTTACCTTACATTGCAAAGGATGTTTCTACATCCAGAGTCCAAAATGAGGAATAAGCAATATTTAGGGCACAAGAGTTGGATTTGATATATGCTCAATTCAAACTTTTGTATGAGATTATACCTAATGCTCCACGATCTAGTTTTGATCCCAAGATCAATCCTGGACCACATGCCGATGGCATTGTGGGTTGTACAAGTGCCAAAACTACGGATTCGGTTGTGAAACAAGTGAGCCAATTGTCAATTAATCAATCCACATCGAGACAAGCCACGGCTCATTAGAGGAAATTTGGGGTCTAAAATGGGCCTTATAAGAAAACGTGCCAAAATAAGTTTTTGTGAGTTGGAATTCAAGAACCAATAGAATTTCAATAAAATAAGTCAACCATAATGGTTGAATTGGCATATTTGTCATTAAAAAAAACTACTTTTTTTGTTCGTATTTTCGACATATCTCATTGTGTTTTTACTCAAATTTCGATCAGGAGAGCTCGTTGGATGCGGAATTTGATTCTGCATCCAACGAGTACCCACACTGCATACTTTTGATGGACCCTGCTACCTCAAAAACAATAAATACCTGAAAAAATGTGATGATGATGTCATCATCACGTTTTTTCAGGTATTTCTTGTTTTGGGGGTAGAGGGGTCCATCAAAAGTATGCATTATGGGTACTCATTGGATGTGAAATCAAATTCCGCATCCAATGAGCTCTCCCGATCGAAATTTGAGTAAAAACACAAGGAGATATGTCGAAAATACGAACACAAAAAGTAGTTTTTTTCTTTCTTCCTCCAAAATTAATTAATATTATTTTATTATTTTAACCATTATTTTATTATTTTAACTATTATTTTATTATTTTCCTTAGGAGGCCCATTTTAGACCCCAAAATTCCTCTAATGTTGTCTCAACCTACCCAAATTACGAATGTAATTTCTATGTAATCGTCGGACCAGAAGGGCAACCAATAGCCTGGAAGGAATAGGGAAAAAGGAAAAAATAATCATAAGGGTGGGAACAACAATGAAAATGCTAATTATAATGACAAGAATTCTCGTGATGCTGGGGGGGGACAAGCAGTCTAAATGTAAGGTAAAGTTTCCTTGCAAGTTATGTAAGGAGGACCATCTCACTCACTTGTGCCCTCATATGGAAGATTCCTTGAGATTCATAGAACAAGTCTAAACCATGCGAACTAATCCTTTACCCAACAATCAAAATATGAACTTGAGGACCATTTATCCTCATTGTGCATTGGGTGGAGATCAAAATCTGTCGAAAGCCAATAGTGGTGATGGTTGCGTTAACATGGTGCACGCTACTAAGGTTGTGACTCGTGCGAAGGATTATGGTTCGTCACAACCAGACCTTGGAAAGGAACCTGCTCCACTCAAGAGCCCTTTGCATATCAAAAAACCTATGGATAAACCTGAAGTTGAACCTCACATTCCTAAAGGATTCCTAAGGCGTTCAGGGCAAAATTCTAATTCTCGAGCTGCCCAGAACTATTATGTTGTCGAGGATTCGGGCCAAACTCCTTGTGCGATGTCCGCGCTTCAAGTACTTTGGAATTGTCCTCTGCAGAGGAGAGACTTTCTTTCTACTCTTGGGGTTGATGATGATAACTCTTCTTCTATTATCAAATTTGAAACCATGGGAATACAACCTCGCTTTCTTTACTACATGTCTTTTTTGATTCATGTAGAATGTCTTAATATGACAGTCAAATGCACTGTGATTGACGAAGGCGCTGCTACTTCCGTGATGTATTTGTCATGTTGGAAGGGTTTGGGTTCTCTCGAGTTGTCTCAATCCACTACTATGTTGACAGCTGTTGATGGTAGATCATTTCGGCCGCACGAGATTCTTCCTTCTATTAAGGTCCAATTAGGAGGGAAGACCGTCGCGATCGTGGTCGAGGTGGTTGATTCACCCCTTGACTACAATATTTTGCTGGGCCGAAATTGGATGTATAGTATGCAAGCTGTAGCCTATTCTCTCTTTCGAGTGGTATGATTTCCATTTAATGGGAATATCATTACGATTGATCAGACATCATTCAATAATCTGAGTGTTAATGCATCATCAGGAACTTCTATCCCAATTATCGATCATTCTCAGCCGACAACTGGGAGTGTGGGTGTGGGTATGTATCCGTCTCTTATGGAAACCTTTAGCTATCCTACGCCTGTTCTTATGATTGGATCTAGTTTTGGTGGGGCTTCATCCTCGTTGAATTCGGTGTCTTTTCGCACTACCCATATGGAAGGTCCTTAGATTCTTCCTTCACCGAGTCCTTAGATTGGACCTATCAAAACGGATGTGTCCTTTCCTGCAATGATGGTTTCATATCAAGAAAATCTTAGTCATGTTGCAGAGCCTAGTCCTTCCTCTTCGTGGATGGAGGAGGAGGACCCGTATGTGCTGCCTACATGGGCAATTGAGTCCTCTCACGCACATGATTTCCTTGACGATGTTTTTCCATCGGATGAAGCCATTATTGAGGCCATGTCTGGGGTTGAGCCACCTTGGGAAGTGTTAGGTCATGTTTTTGTTTCCCATTATTTCTGGTACTATTATTTATATTTTGAATCTTGCTTTACTTTTTGTTTCTAGAAAATTTTGTTGATAGGGATAATATTAATTTTACCATTTAACTCATGATTTTTGATTTCTTAGCTTATTTTTACAAGTTTTGCTTTGGTTTTATAATCGAGGGGATTATATAAGATATATATGGATTTAAAAAGTCTAAAAATAGAATAAAAGTTAAATTGAGAATCCTAAACCAAGTTCAAACTCTTATCATTAGCTAAATATTTTGAAAATCATTAACATGGACTTTCTTGTAGCACAAGACAAAAACAGATGCATAGAGGCGCTACAAGAAAGTCGTGCAGGATAAAATCATCATTTTTTGGTTCAATTTCTTTGGGATTCTCACACCTAAGATGTCAATCACATTGTGTGATGGATTTGATATGTGTCTTATGCAGCCTAATCACTAAAATAGGTGGAATATTATCATGAGGGCAAAATCATGGCGGTCGCTTGCAGAAGCAGATATAATAATGATAACAGAGTATAAAGAGACAAAGGTGTATGGAATCATGTTTTTATCTGAAGTGCACGAAGAGTAAGTGAAGATTACGGTGAGAAATCAGTGCTTGATAATCGATATTTTGAAACTGAGCAAAAATTAGGGCTTTCAGGAGCGGTTGGCTGGAGTGGTCTAAGTAGTCAGAGAAAGGTGGAGCATGCAATTCGACACCTAACAATTGAGATAACCATATTCCAACATTTGAATTGGTCATTTTAACAGGTAGTCCACGTGCCATTACCATGGTTTTTTAATTTGGGTTTTTTCTGAAGAAATGACTAATGATAGATTTGAAGGCAGAATAATAGTTTGAGACCTAATCCATGTTAAATGATGAATTATTAATCAATGCATTTAAAGTATTCATCATTTAAATAGAAGAATTCAGAGTAGAGCATTTTGGATGTCCCTATACTATATTCTATATCAGTTTGTTAATATTTGAAGACAGTCAGATTGTGGTGTATTGATAGAAGTTGTTTAACCATAGTTCAAAATGAAAAAGAGTGGAAAGACCAATAGGGCAGAACCCTCAGACTTAAGCTGGGTGAAGAATTTTCCAGATTGTGCATAGTTGTTTGTAGATACAGGATGGATAATGTTCTTCAAAAATATTGAAGGTTATCATTCAGAGGTGTCTTACAAATTTTCTCAATGTTTAGACAAGGACATAGTGTCTTTTGACACCTTGAAGTTGAAATTAACCAAGGAATAAATCACTGAAGCAACAGGTATTTTAGATCAGGGAAAGTTCTGGTTCAAAAAGGTTCCTTTCACCTTTAATGCTCAAAGATACTTGCTTCCTGGTGTAGTTGCAGACTGGGGAAAAGGTGTTCCAATTCAAAACTTTAAACCTGAGTGGATTGAGCCTATTAAAGTCTTGCAGAGCTATGTCACCTGTGAAGGTAGCTTTGCCTTTGTTTTCAAATATCACTTTAGGTTCCTCCATCATATTAGTAATGAGTCTAAAATGAACCTACCTTTCTTCTTTTTGAAAAGCTTACAGAAGATGTCATGTAGGGTGAGAGAGCACCAACATCATACAAAGCAATCAATTTTCCACCATGGACTCATTAAGCTCATCATAAGTACTATATTGCAGAAAAGGGAAAAGACTTGGGAGCATTTGATTTTTTGGTCAGGTTTCAAGACTGATTAGGAGGAACAGTCTCAGAGAAGACAATTAGATAAAGGTCAAACTATGATTAAGAAGCTTAGAAAAAAGGTAACAATTAAGGGTGAAGAAAATGATAAACTAGGAGAAGCTTCAAATCAGGAAAATAAAACCTTTGAATTGGGACAGTGAGTTAATAATAAGGAAAGCAATATTTTATAGTGAGAAATGAAAGAAATTGAGCATCTTGTAGAAGTTTTACCTGTAGAATCAATTCAAGATGTAAAAGAAGATATTGAGGAGCAGAAGCAAAGCCCTATTATATTACTATCAGAAGAGGATGAAAAATACTTATTTGATGTGGCTAGAATTCCTGTTGCTAATGAAGCTAGGGTTTTTGCAGAGCAAGAAATTCACATTCATTGTGATGAAGAAACAGTGTTAAGAAGGAAAAAAATGAAGGTTGTTGAATTTTCCTCAATAAATCATCAAGGAAAGGATCTGAAGATGTTGGGAGAGATTGCAGTAGTCTGGAGACCTAAGACAAGGCCGAAGAACAAACTTAGGTTAAACATGAAAAAGTTACTGAATCCCAAATTGGCTAAAGAAAAGGTTACAGTAATAGAGGATTCATCATCTGACAAGAAAGCAGATGATAGTGAAGATGGCAATAAAGGTAAAAAGCCAATAGAATCAAAAGGAAAATATGTCATGACCGATACTAAGATCTCTGATATATTTCTGGAGATTCAAAATCAAATGTTTCAAGAACAACAACAAAGTGAGGTAAAGAGTTCTTGTTTAGAGAAGAAGGAGATGGTCGAAGAAGAAGTTCATTGCAGTGCTAAAAATGAAGAACATCCAAAGATTCATGTAACCTCCACAGAGTTTATGAAAGAAGATGAAGAAATCTATAAGAAATTGAAAATCCCATGGACACCAGAAGGGATGCAGATAATGTCAAGAGATAAATGTATCGATTCTGAAAAAGAAAACCTACAAAGAATCATTAAGCAATATAAGTATCAAATTGAGTATATGCATGAAACTAATGATGGATTAGTTACTACAAATAGGAGGCTTAAAGAATATTTGGAGGAATTTAGCAGTCATTACCAGGAGTTGATTACAGTTTCAAGAGAAGCACTTAAAAGGGAAAGGCAAACAAAAAATCAATTCATAGAGTTAAAGCAAAGCATCCAGGAGCTGCAACAGCATAATGAGCTAACAAGGAGGATTGCAGATTTAGAGATAGATCAATTGAAGGCGAGAAGGAAAGCTCAAGCCTTGGAAGGAATTGATTTACTAGCTGAAGCAGCTAAAGATTTGTAAAGTTAGTCAAGAAAGTCAGTTATTAGTTAAGTTTGGAAAGTTATTTTATTTTTGTATAAAAATAATTTAGATTGAGCTATTCGATAGACATTCTAAAAATAGTTAGGGTTCAGTTATTCAACTGATTTTGAAGAATAGGATAAATGTAAGTTTGAAAGAAGACAAATGGTTCGATTTTTTGCTGACAAGGGGAGGCTATCAGGCTTTGTTTATGAGCTAAGTAAAGACTCTTATGTGTTTCTTGAGGACTGAACTATGAAATATATGCACTATATGCCCTTCAGATTATTGACTGGTTTTATTTCTAATTTGTGTTAATTACTCAGTTGGTATATTCATTTCATGTTTAATGTTTTTATGCTTGAAATGCTTTCTAACTGTGGGTGAAACTCAGTATTGTGTTTTCTGTTGGATTATGGTTTATATGTTATGCATCTTAGTCATTGAAATGATCATGATTTAGTGTTTATTTTGGTTTGATGAATGTTTTCCCTCTTGTCTTCAAACTGCTCAACCAAAAAACCTTTAAAACCCTAGAAAACCCTATTTTATGTTATTGTGATTATTGAGATTGTGTTGGCTTGTTCTCTTGTAGTCTGGTAACAATTTATGGCACTAATATCTTTGGCACCATTGCTGGGGAACGAAGTTGAAAATCTATTTTTCCTTGGGATACTTATCATTTCACTGGTTTTAAGAGGTGAACTTAAACCAGCAAATATTAAAGGCTACTTTTAACCGGTATTTCATAGTGGCTACTGAGGGAGTTGGAACAAGAAACATACCTACTTCACCTTTACAGATGGGTGTTTCAGACCCAGAACAGATATTGAAAACAACTAGGAAAATCAGAAGATCTTAGTCATCACTAGCCTTATGTAACCATGATCAGTTAGATATTTCATCACCTTTATTTGTTTTGAAGGAAGAAGAACAAAATTCACCTTGGTTGAATCCTATAATTCCTATCAGTAATTTTCAAGTTTTCACTGATCCTCAATCCTTCAAGAAAGCAAAGACAATATCTCCTGGTAAAATTCCTCTATTTCATCTAAAAGTTGGTAAAACTCTATTTCAGCCAAGTTCCAATCAAGTCTTTCCATCACCAAAACCAGTCAACTTAAAAATGGCAGCACAAAATCAACCATTGGATATGATGGACCGAATAGTTGCAGCTAGGTATGCACCTTTAGTTTTTCCTCAGCCTTTGAATTCACTTCTTGGAGGTGATTACCAGAAATACCTGGCTAGGTTTAATGGACAAGGTGAAACTATAGCTAAGGAGAATTGGGAGGATTTTCTCAGTTATGCTGATAATCAAAATATTGAGGCTAAGGATGTATGGATGAGGATGTTTGTACAGAGTCTTGATGGAGATGTCAAAAAATGGTTCAGGGAGTTTCCAGCAAATTCTATCACTATCATAGAAGAGCTTCAGGACCTTTTCATGAGACAATGGGGTGACACCAAGGATCATACATATTATATAACTGAGTTTGGAGCCCTTAGGAGAAAGAAGGATGAAACCATAGCTGATTTTTCTAAGAGATTCAATAAAATGTATGGAAGAATTCCTGCAGAGATAAAACCTTCAGAAACATCTGCAAAACTCACATACACCAATGCTTTTGATCGTGAATTTTCCCTACTTCTAAGAGAAAGAAGACTTGTTACTTTACTGAACATGCAGGGTGCAGCATTAGAAGTGGAGTCTAATATATTAGCTTCTAATAGATTGAAGGGAAATACAGGTCAACAGATACATGAAAGGATGGGTAAGAAAGAGGCAACTCCAGGGGTTTCAACATCCCATTCTGCAGAAGGTAAAATTGATGACATGACCAAGCTATTTAAGATCTTGACTACAAAATTAAACAAGTTGGAATTATAAAATAATTCAAACAAACCTGTTCAAGAAGGTGAGAGAAACCCTAATAATCAAAACCAATTCAGAAGACAGTTTGCACCTCGTTTCATACCTAGAGAAAGACGAAACAATGAATACAATGAGAAAGGAGAGAAACTGAGGATCAAAGAGTACCACCCCCACTTCAAAATAATGTTGTTGATGAAGAAGAAATTGAAGAGGAAGTGTTATTTCAAGATACAGACCAGGATATGAATTATTTTGGAGAGTAGTTAACTGAGGGTTTTGTCAGTGAAGATGAGTTTTTAAACTCAGAATATTATGATGTTGATATGTTTGAAACAAAAAATGATTTAAATTTTGAAGTGACTGTTGTAACTGCTGATGCATATCAGACTGAGCCAAAGAAAACTTTGAATTTGAGGTCAGGTCCAAAGAAAGTAGTTCAAAATCCAAAGAAAAAGGTAGTTGTACGTACTAAAAAGCATTCTTATCCTGTGTTAGAGAAAAAACAAATTCAGGATAAACAAAAAAAGAATGTGGAAGTTGAAGAAGTAAACAAAAGTGTGCAGAATTTTAATCTAGAAAATGAATTAGGAAAAATTAAGATTCCTATGCCTTTTATTGAATTAATGAAAAATCCTTCTTGCAAAGATTCAGTTCTTAAAATGATTGGTTCAGAAAATAGTTAGCCTCTTTTTGATATAGTGAATTTACAAGAAGAAATCCCTAAAATCTTTATTGGATCAGCTTTAGCTGAAAAAATTGAGAATGAAGCTAGTGCATCACCTCCTTTTTACATCACACTGACTATTCATGAACAGATGATACATAACTGTCTTTTGGATTCAGGAGCATCACACAACCTAATTCCAAAGGCCTTCATGGAGGCTCTAGGTTTGAGTATAACAAAACCCTATCATGATTTGTATTCTTTTGATTCACGAGCTATAAAAAGTTTAGGAGTGATTAAAGATATGGTTGTCAGTTTGGCTCAGCTAGCAATGAAGAGTGTGATTATGGATGTGGTAGTAGTAGACATTACACCTAAATTTGGACTGCTCCTCTCTATATCTTAGGCAAAGAAAGTTGGCGGGCTCTACAGATGGATTTAAAATATGCCACTATACCTGTGTTTGGAGGAGAAAACAGAAGGTTAGACAGAGAATTGCAATTTGCCTATATTGTGACAGATGACAAGAACCCAACAAATCATCCCTTGTATGCTGTTGACAAGGATTTAGGTACTTGTATGTTAAATTTTAGTGATGATGACAATACTGCTGGTTTGTTACAGGTTGAAAAATAAAATCCAGTTAAATGCATTAGGGAATAAGAAGAGAACTTTGGCAATTATACTTTGATGGATCTTCTTGTAAGGAAGGTGCTAGAGCAGGGGTTCTTTTAATATCTCCCGGTGGTGAAACAATAAAGCTAATGTATAAATTAGAATTTATTACCACCAATAATAATACAGAATATGAAGCTTTGTTGTTAGGTTTGAAAGCTGCAAAAGATTTAGGCATTCAACAAATTTCTGTATATGGCGACTCCAAGTTGGTTGTTCAGTAGGTGAGGAACAACTATCAAGTGAAACAAGATTTGATGAAAGTTTATCGTAATGAAGTATGGGATATGATAGAAAATTATTTGTGGCTTATAACGTTACCTATATTCCTAGGGACCATAACTAAACTACTGATTCTTTGGCTTTAACAACCACACATTTTAGAATCCCCAAAACAACATAGCTAAAGTATCCTATTGAGGTTAAGTACAGACCTTCTGTGCCTGATAATGTAAAGCAGTGGAAATTTTTTGTAGATGACATTGAAAAAAAATATTTTTAGAGCTGTTAGGTGAGTTTTCCAATTCTCTGATTGATCGAGAAGAAGATGATGAGGTTTAAGATTCTGAAGATATTGCTGAAAAATGAGATTGTTGGCCACAAGATTATTGAACTTAAAGGTAATTTCATTCCTAAAGGTTTGGCGCCATTAGAAAGAATATTTTCAAAAGATTATACACCTTTAAAACCTATTGTATAGTCTTCAGAAGAAAATGTGGTGGACTGTAATATTGGTACTCCAGAACATCCTAGAATGGTGAAGATTTCAAAAGCACTCACAGCAGAATAGAGAAACAGGTACATTAAGTTGTTAAAGGAGTATGTTGATGTTTTTGCATGGTATTATGAAGACTTGAAGACATATGATACTGGGATTATACAACATAAAATACCTTTAAAACCGAATGTTAAGCCTTTCCGACAGAAATTAAGGAGGATAAATCCAGCTTTGTTTCCTGTTATTGAAAAAGAAGTGAAGAAGTTATTAGATGCCAAGATCATTGTTCCTCTTAGGTATTCTTCATGGGTTGCTAATTTAGTTCCTATCAGGAAAAAGAATGGAGAAATTAGATTGTGTGTTGACTTTAGAAATCTGAATAGGTCTTCATTGAAGGATAATTATCCTTTGCCTAAAATAGAACAAATATTGCAGAAGGTAGTTGGGGCACAAAGGAATTCTATGGTTGATGGTTTTTTAGGATATAATCAAATTGCTATGCATCCTAATGATAAAGAAAAAATAGCTTTTACTACTCCCTGGGGAACTTTCATGTATGATAAAATTCCTTTTGGATTAATGAATGTTGGAGCAACTTTTCAAAGAGCTATGGATATAGCCTTTGTAGGAGAAAGAGACAAGTTTGTAGTGATTTACTTAGATTATATTACAGTTTTTTCACAATCAGATGATGAACATCTAAAACACTTCAAACAAACTTTTCTGAAATGCAGAAAATATGGTTTATCTCTTAATCCACAGAAATCACATTTTTTTGTACAGGAAGGTAAATTATTGGGTCATTTAGTTTCAGCTGATGGCATAAGGATTGATCCGGAGAGGGTGAAAGCAATACTAAAAAAAGTTTTCCAAGGAGCAAAAAGGATGTACAATCTTTCATTGGTAAAATCAATTTTCTGCACTGGTTTATACCAAATTTTGCTAAGACTATCAAACAGATTACATCCATGCTGAAGAAGGATCAAGAAGTCAAGTGGACTGCAAAATCAAAGAACTCATTTGAAAAAATTAAGATGGCTCTTATTGAAGCTCCAGTATTAGTAAGTCCAGATTTACAAGGGAATTTCTAACCTTTTCTTTTGCATCTAAATATACATTGGCTGTCATTTTATTACAGAAGAATAAGGACGGTCTTGAACAGCCTATTGCATTCTTCAGCAAAACTCTTAAAGATTCGGAGTTAAAATACAACATTTTAGAGAAACGGGCTTACTCTTTGGTTAAAGCTTTGAAATTTTTTAGAATCTATATTTTGCAATCCAAAGTTATTGCTTATGTGCCTAATGCTACCATCAAAGATGTTTTGACTCAACCTGACAGTGAGGGAAAAACATGAAAGTGGATTGCCAAAATCATGGAATATGATGTGGATATCGGACCTACAAAGCTAGTAAAGGGACAAGGTAAAGATAAACTGTTAGCTGATTCAAATTTGCAAGTGTTAGGACTACATCTGATGGCAGAACAACCAGCACATGAAGAAAATCAAGCGGAGCTAGAGAAAGAGAAGATTATGGATTTCTATTCAGTATCTACATGGTATGCAGACATTGTATACTTTCTTTTGTACTTGCATTGTCTAGAACACTTAGACAAAAAAGTTGCTAGGTCTTTGAAGTTGAAAACCACTAAGTATTGTTTGGTAGAACAACACCTATTTTGTAAAGATCCAGGGGGTATTCTATTCAAATGCTTAGATAAACCTGAAATTGAAGGAGTAATTTCTTAATCTCATGAAGGTGCTTGTGGAGGTCATAAGTATTGGAAGGAAACATCATACAAAATTTTAAGACCTGGATATTATTGGCCCTCTTTATTTTTAGATGTGTATCAGTAGGTAAGAGCATGTATCCCTTGTCAGAAATTTGCTGGTAAACAAAAGTTGTTGTCACTACCTTTAAAACCAATTGCAGTAAATGCCCCTTTTCAGCAGTGGGGTTTGGACTTCATAGGAGAGATAAATCCATCTTCCTTAGGACAACATAAGTGGATTTTGACTACAACATATTTCTTTACTAAGTGGGTGGAAGCTATTCCCACTAGGAATGCTACAGATAAGGTGATCATATTATTTATTGAAGAAAATATTCTTAGTAGATATGGATGTCCACAGAAAATATTGACTGATAATGCTAAAGCCTTTAAATCTAAGGCTATGGGAGCATTTTGTGAAAAGAATGGCATCCTGTTGAAACATTCATCCTTACTATCCTTAGGGGAATGGTTTAGTTGAGTCATCAAATAAAAATATCATTCAGAGTATCAAGAAATTGCGGAAACATAATAAAATATCATGGGATTCTATGCTAAAGTATGCATTATGGGCAGACAGGATAATAGTTAAACAAGCAATTGGAACTTCTCCTTTCAATTAGTATATGGCACATATGCAGTTTTTCTTGTTCAGTTGGGTATCCCAGTGATGAATTTTTTTCAATATTTTTAGGAAGAACCCAATGATATGCAGAGAAGAATTTATGAAATGATAGAGTTACAGCAGAAGCGAGAAAAAGTGGAAGAAAAGGCATAGCTATACAGGTTGAAGATTAAAGAAATATTTGATAGGAAGATCAAAGATAATACTTTTTCAGTAGGAGACATGGTTTTGAGATGGGATGGAAGGAGCAAAATGGAAAGCATCAGAAGTTTGATAACCTTTGGTTTGGTCCTTTCATAGCGTTGAAGTTTTTGGAAAACAATACTTTTGTTCTACAGACCTTGGAGGGTGAGGAGTTGTCTGATCGAGTTAATGGATGATTCCTCAAGCATTTTTACAGTTTTTGAAATGGATACTGGACTTTCATTGTATATACCGGTGTGAATAAACAAAATAAGGACTCCATAACCCAATGGAAATTTTGCAGATAGCAGTACATAGGGCACTAGTCTACAATTTCTTGAAGCCTCACAAGGAAGACTTCATCCTGCAGCAAAAGCCAGATGTTAGGTCATGTTTTTGTTTCCCATTGTTTCGAATACTATTATTTATATTTTGAAGCTTGATTTACTTTTTGTTTCTAGAAAATTTTGTTGATAGGGATAATATTAATTTTACCCTTTAACTCTCATGATTTTTTATTTCTTAGCTTATTTTTACAAGTTTTGCTTTGGTTTTATAATCGAGGGGCTTATATAAGACATATATGGATTTAAAAAGTCTAAAAATAGCATAAAAGTTAAATTGAGACTCCTAAAACAAGTTCAAACTCTTATCATTAGCTAAATATTTTGAAAATCATTAACATGGACTTTCTTGTAGTGCAAGACAAAAACATATGCTTAGAGGCGCTACAAGAAAGTCACACAGGCTAAAATCATCATTTTTTGGTTCAATTTCTTCGGGATTCTCACACCTAAGATGTCAATCAAATTGTGTGATGGATTTGATACGTGTCTTTTGCAGCTTAATCACTAAAATAGGTGGAATATTATCATGAGGGAAAAATCGTAGGGGTCTCTTATAGAAGCAAATATAATAATGATAACAGAGTATAATGAGACAAAGGTGTATGGAATTATGTTTTTATCTGAAGTGCATGAATAGTAAGTGAAGATCGTGGTGAGAAATCAGTGCTTGATAATCGGGATTTTGAAACTGAGTGAAAATTAGGGCTTTCAAGAGCGGTTGGATGGAGTGGTCTAAGCGGTCAGAGAAAGATGGAGCATGCAATTTGACACCTGACAATTGAGATAACCATATTACATCATTCGAATTGGTGATTTTAACAGGCAGTCCGCGTGCGATTACCAGGGTTTTTTAATTTGGGTTTTTTATGAAGAAATGACTAATGACAGATTTGAAGGTAGAATACTAGTTTTAGACCTAATCCATGTTGATTAATGAATTATTAATCAATTCATTTAAAGCATTCATCATTTAAATAGAAGAATTCAGAGTAGAGCCTTTTAGATGTCCCTATACTGTATTCTATGTCAGTTTGTTAAGATTTGAAGACAGTCAGACTGTGGTGTATTGATAGAATCTGTTTAACCATAGTTCAAAATGAAAAAGAGTGGAAAGACCAATAGGGCAGAACCCTCAGAATTAAGCTGGGTGAAGAATTTTCCAGATTCTGCACGGTTGTTTGCAGATGCAGGATGGATAATGTTCTTCGAAAAGATTGAAGGTTATCATTCATAGGTGTTTTACAAATTTTCTCAATGTTTAGACAAGGATATAGTGTCTTTTGACACCTTGAAGTTAAAATTAACCAGGGAGTTAATAGCTGAAGCAATAGGGATTCTAGATGAGGGAGAGTTCTAGTTCAAAAAGGTTCCTTTCACCTTTAATGCTCAGAGATACTTGCTTCCTGGTGTAGTTGCAGATTGGGGAAAAGGTGTTCCAATTCAAAACTTTAAACCTAAGTGGATTGATCCTATTAAAGTCTTGTAGAGCTATGTCACCTATGAAGGTAGCTTTGCCTTTGTTTTCAAATATCACTTTAGGTTCCTCCAGCATCTCAGTAATGAGTCTAAAATGAACCTACCTTTCTTCTTTTTGAAAATCTTACAGAAGATGTCATGTAGGGTGAGAGAGCACCAAGATCATACAAAGCAATCAATTTTCCACCATGGACTCATTAAGCTCATCATAAGTACTGTATTGCAGAAAGGGGAAAAGACTTGGGAGCATTTCATTTTTTGGTCAGGTTTCAAGACTGATAAGGAGGAACAGTCTCAGAGAAGACAATTAGATAAAGGTCAAACTATGATTAAAAATCTTAGAAAAAATGTAACAATTAAGGGTGAAGAAAATGATAAACCAGGAGAAGCTTCAAATCAGGAAAATAAAAACTTTGAATTGGGACAGCAAGTTAATAATAAGGAAAGCAATATTTTACAGTTAGAAATGAAAGAAGATGAGCCTATTGTAGAAGTTTTACTTGCAGAATCAATTCAAGATGTAAAAGAAGATATTGAGGAGTAGAAGCAAATCCCTATTACAATACTATCAGAGGAGGATGAAAAATACTTATTTGATGAGGCTAGAATTCTTGTTGCTAATGAAGCTAGGGTTTCTGTAGAGCAATAAATTCACATTTATTGTGATGAAGAAACAGTGTCAAGAAGGAAAAAAATGAAGGTTGTTGAATCTTCCTGTATAACTCATCAAGGAAATGCTCTGAATATGTTGGGAGAGATTGTAGCAGTCTAGAGACCTAAGACAAGGCGGAAGAACAAACTTAGGTTAAACATGAAAAAGCTATTGAATCCCAAATTGGATAAAGAAAAGGTTACAGTAATAGAGGATTCATCATCTGAAGAGAAAGTGGATGATAGTGAAGATGGCAATAAAGGTAAAAAGCCAATAGAATCAAAAGGAAAATATGTCATGAACGATACTAAAATATCTGATATATTTCTGGAGATTCAAAATCAAATGTTTCAAGAACAACAACAAAGTGAGGTAAAGAGTTCTTGTTTAGAGAAGAAGGAGATGGTTGAAGAAGAAGTTCATTGCAGTGCTTAAAATGAAGAACATCCAAAGCTTCATGTAACCTCCATAGAATTTATGAAAGAAGATGAAGAAATCTATAATAAACTGAAAATCCCATGGACACCAGAAGGGATGCAGACAATATCAGGAGATAAATGTATTGATTCTGAAAAAGAAAACCTTCAAAGAAGCATTAAGCAATATAAGTATCAAATTGAGTATATGCATGAAACTAATTATGGATTAGTTACTGCAAACAGGAAACTTAAAGAATATTTGGAGGAGGTTAGCAGTCATTACTAGGAGTTGATTACAGTTTCAAGGGAAGCACTTAAAAGGAAAAGGCAAACAGAAAATTAGTTCACAGAGTTAAAGCAAAGCATCCAGGAGCTGCAACAACATAATGAGGAGCTAACAGGGAGGATTGCAGATTTAGAGACAGATCAATTGAAGGCGAGAAGGAAAGCTCAAGCCTTGGAAGGAATTGCTTTACTAGCTGAAGCAGCTAAAGATTTGTAAAGTTAGTCAAGAAAGTTAGTTATTAGTTAAGTTTGGAAAGTTATTTTATTTGTGTATAAAGATAATTTAGATTGAACTATTCGATAGAAAGTCTAAAAACAGTTAGGGTTCAGTTGTTCAACTTATTTTGAAGAATAGGATAAATGTAAGTTTGAAAGAAGACAAATGGTTCGATTTTTTGCTGACAAGGGGAGGCTATTAATATTTGTTTATGAGCTAAGTAAAGACTCTTATGTGTTTTTTGAGGACTAAACTATGAAATATATGCACTATATGCCCTTCAGATTATTGACTAGTTTTATTTCTAATTTGTGTTAATTACTCAGTAGGTATATTCATTTCTTGTTTAATGTTTTTATGCTTGAAATGCTTTCTAATTGTGGGTGAAACTCAGTATTGTGCTTTTTGTTGGATTATGTTTTATATGTTATGCATCTCAGCCATTCAAATGCTCATGATTTAGTGTTTACTTTGGTTTGATGAATGTTTTCCCTCTTGTCTTCAAACTGCTCAACCAAAAAACCTTGAAAACCATAGAAAATTGTATTTTATTTTATTGTGATTATTGAGATTGTGTTGGCTTGTTCTCTTGTAGTTTGGGAACAATTTCTGGCACTAACATGAAGAATTACATCATCGATCATATTTTCTTCCCGAACTCAGCTGTATGGAGCGTGATGACTTTAGGGAGATTCTTAGCGAGAAGATTGGTAGTCCCATGGTTCCATTGAGCTCTCCTGGTCAGATGGCCGATGGGAACATGGCGTATTTATCACCTACTATTCCTATCAATATTTCTTGTGATCCTGGCAAAGTTGAGAATGTCTACATTGGGGCAAGTTGTTCCCCTGATGAGATCAAGGAGTATACCGAGCTATTTAAAGAGTTTCGCGACATCTTTGCTTGGTCATACGAGGAAATGCCAGGTATTGACCCTCATATTGTCGAACATGATATTAATACCTATCCAGATGCGAAGCCAGTTCGACAACATTTGCGTGCGGTGAATCCTCAAAAAGCACCCGTCATTAAGGCAGAGATATAGAAACTGTTGAAAAGGCTGCTTGGGTGATTTTTACTCCTACGGGTCAAGTATTGTCTTCAGGAGGCATATGTTTACAACCTTCTTCAAACAATGTTGCTGAATATAGTGCCATGATTGAGTTATTGCGTGATGCCATTTCACATGGTGTTCTTTCTCTTGAGGTATGTCTTGATTCACAGTTAGTGGTTTCATAGCTTAATGGCTCGTATCGTATTAGGGATCCAGTTTTATTACGAATATTCTTGCGTGTGAGATTTCTAGAATGATAATTTGAGAATATAACATACATTCATGTCTCAAGAATTTCTAATCAAGTTGCTGACTCATATGCTAACTATGTGTTAGATTGGAATTTGTTTCATAGACCATAAGCATATCACAAACATACATTTTTGCACACAT
Organism: Pseudotsuga menziesii; assembly: GCA_001517045.1. Taxonomy (NCBI): domain Eukaryota; kingdom Viridiplantae; phylum Streptophyta; class Pinopsida; order Pinales; family Pinaceae; genus Pseudotsuga; species Pseudotsuga menziesii. The sequence goes on along the minus strand of LPNX010816491.1, from coordinate 131,680 downwards.
GTAAATAAATAAAATAGATCATCATAAAAAAATTTCATTAACATCCAAAATGTGGCGTCATAATACATAAGTATCATAATACAAACTTGGGGCTTCCAAGCCACCAAAATATAAAACGTGATCGTACAAAAAGAAGTACTCTCAGGTCTCTAAGCCGGTGGAGGAGGGGAGTTCTGATCGTGGTAACACACCCCGAATCTAGCTAGTCATCGAAATAATCGAACCCATGCTTGTGGTAAATCAACCACCTGGTGCTACATGGCCTCAGGAAAGTCCTCGACTTGCACCATGGGTACCCTGTGTGTCAAGCATACAAAGTTTGAGTGAATGATTTGGAGCGTCCGCTCTGCATCCACACCCATGATGTCATCTCCTCTTCCCCTCCATTTATGATGAGGGAACCCATCCGGTTGTCATGGTACAACATCTGCATACACATGACATATTGTCACTATGTGTTGTCACACCAAAACATGTATTTTGAGTCAATATATCAAAAAACACAAAAAAAAATTAATAATTCAAAAAACTTAAAAAGAGGGTTTGGGATTTGTTAAGTATGTCTCCATATGCCACACCTGGTGGTAGAGGCATGTCTGAATCTCCATGGAAATCTATCCCTGCATAGGGGTAGTCATCGATGGCAATGATCTACCTCCACCACCATGGAAAGAAGTCTACTAGGTATGGGTTAGCCACCCTACCTCCGCCCAGTCTGCGCATAACATTTTCCCAATGTCGTTGGGCTGAATCTTGAACTCTGTGTGGAGGAATGTCCACTCTAGGGATTAGGCCCGGTACATGCTCAAAGAATAACGTGCTCAGTATGCTTCCGAAACCAAAGTTTCTCACCCTGCCCATCTTGCAGTCACTGAGATGATGCTTCATGTTGCTCAACATCACAGTGCTCCAGTCATACACTGTGGGTCTCATACACTCCACTGCATAGAACATTAGTGGCCGAGATCCCTGGTGGAGTGAAGCTAATCTGGATATCATGTCGAGTGCCAATAGTATGTCCTTCAGTCCCAGTACCGAGATCGAGTTTTTCAGGATTTGACTCCCAACATTTTCCTTGTCCAAAAAGTAGCACACCACAATGTACTCATCAATAGTCAATCCACCTCTTGGCCCATGAGATCAGATATTTACGACCTCTCCTCATCGGTATAATCCAGTGATAAAGTATATGTCCTCAATTTCTCTATTGAGCGACATCCCGTCAATGTGAAAGACTCGGATTCTAGATCCCAGTAATCCACTAGCATCTGCAGGAGTCTTGGTTTGTCCCTCAGGCTTCCAAGACACCAAAACTTATACAAACCACATGCACGCAAAGCTTCTTGGGCCATTAAGTCACCTTGCACGACCTCTTCTACATCACCATGTTCCCTCTCCCTCCATTCTAAAACCATCTTGCACAAAAAATAAGGGTTTTGATCATTATTTTCCCTTGAAAACCTCATTCAAAGCTACATACTCTACCGTTTTCAAAACAGCCATGTATGTATGCAGGTTTGGGCATTTTTTCTGCGTATGGCCAGCCCTATACGCGAAAAAAACCCTGATACCTGCATGGGCCAAAATGTACAATTTAGGATGGCCTAGAAAATTAAATGGACCATGAAATCTAAAAAAATTGCATGAAATAGGAAGAGGAGGACATGAGGAGTTACTAGGATCAAAGGGTGTCAAATTTCGCCGGACGATGCTCCCAGAATTCGCGTTGGAAGTCTTGAGCTCAAATGGGTAAAAATTTCAAATGATATGGAATTTTTAAATTTTTTACTATTTATAGAATTTTTTTGAAATTTGTTTCCCACTTTCTATAGTTTTGACTGTTTCTGACGATTTTGGACCGTTTTGAACTAATTTGATGATGTAGGAGTCCGTTTTGAGTGTTGTTTGACCATGGTTTTGACCTGTTCATGCCGATTTTAGGTATTATGTCTAAACTGGCATATAGGTTAGGTTTCACATCCATTTTCACTTTGTATAACCCTAGGTATGGACCCATTCTATCTTGTCACATAACCTCCTTGTTTCTTTTAGAAGTGACATGATGTGAATGGTAGATCTTGACCATACATGGGTACCCTAGTTAGCTCTTGTTTTGCATTTGGTGCCCATGCAGACATTTTTCCTTTAGGCTGTGGGAGTCCTTTGTATAATATTGCGATGACTTTGCGCAAGAGCCTCATACTCTTAATATTTTTGCTGGCCTTTTCCCAAGGACTCCCTTATGCCAAGTTGTAATTGCATTATCATGTGTTTTGCTTGCCTTATTGAGCCTTATTCTGGTATCCCTGACTTCGATTATCAGCCATATTGCCGAGCTTGTATCATGTCTCGCCAAGCAGATCCATCTTATATATATTTTGCATCTTGATTCCCCATTCTTTCCAGGAGGGGACTTTCCCCCAAGTGTCGTTATCCTTGCATTCAGCTCTCGTGACTTGATTCCAATATATGTCAGATATCTTCATCCATTATGGAGATCTTGATCCATTGTATATCTTGAAATTTCATGGATATCATGATCCTTTGTATATCTTCATCATGGAGATTCTAATCTATCTATATTGTACATGGCGATGACCACACCTGTAATATTTTGTATCATGCCTATTCATGGCCATTGTACTCTTATGTATCCAGGACTGCTATATGTACTTGCGATCATATGCAGAGATATTTGTATTATATTTTTGGATGGCTGGTTCTTCCATCTGGTTCTTCATCACTCCGCTTCTGGGATGGACTTATAATGTATTTCAGCCATTGTATCACCCCTCTGACCTCACACATTAGGGGGCATTTGTTACAGTTGATTTTACCACAGATGTTAGATCACACATTTATGGTCTTGCCTATCCCTCTGCAGACTCTTTGGACCCCATGGAATATTTTTGTACCTTTAATGTTTCCAATATCATCCCTAAAAACACATGTTATTTTCCATATGCAACTTTTAAACCCTTTATCGTGTATATACGCAGATATGACCCCTAAACCCACATACATCGGGATGTGTGCAAAAGGCCAAATAGTTTTGGAGTTTTCCTTGATGTGGAGATGAGTCATTTGTCTCTTAGCCTTCCATATGCCTTGATATCGCTCAGATTTGACCTTCCATTACCCCATTGAAGAAATATATAAGGAACCCTTTGGATACATTGAAAGGAGAGGAATTGAAGAGCAAGAAAACTATAGTCCATTGTTTTCGTAGATTGATAATACTTGAGTCTGCATCCCTTTGTCCCTTGGAGAAATTGGTGTTCTTACCAAGCTTGCCTTTGCTTGTGAGATTGCTATTGAGATATGGAGGATTGAAGTGGTGGAGGCCCAGGTGGAGGACTCAGTTTCTCCGATTTGCAAACGTGCCGGCAGAGATTGTCGTTCNTTAATAGAAATATCTTTTCCTGTCCAATGATGTGCATTTAAATGAATATTGAATCCATGGATGCTTTTAATTGCTTATACATTATTGATTATATATGCTAAAGTAGGTCTAACACAATTATATAACATGCTTGTCTTTTTTACTAATTGTTGAGAGAGAAAATTTTTAACACAAGCGGGATTGGAAAAGCTCAACAGGGATCTAGATCAACCATCCGGAATAAGGTATGTTTTGAGATCCTTTAGTGTTAGATGTTTATTTCTCTTACATATTGGGAAGAGATTGATGTCTACGGTTACTCTTTCTATTGTGGTACCCCAAGCCATAAGAAGTTTTCTTCATAGCAACTCAACTCAACCATCATTAGTGACTATGGCTTGTGGAACTCCAAACCAAGATATTATGTGATTGAAAAGGAAGAGGGTGACAGTCCTACCATCCTCTGCATATGTAGGCATTGCCTTAGGATATTTTGTGAAATAATATATGGCTACAATGATGTAACCATTCCCCCTAGTTGAGGTAGGCTCACAATGCATAAAATATACCCCCCATTTTAAAAAACGGCCAACGAAAATGACGGGGTGTAACGAAGCAGGTGGGTGCGCTTTTTTGGATAAAAAATTTGATAGGGTGGGAAATTTTTAACCGCCTCATGACAATCCTTGAATATTGAGGGCCAAAAATACCTAGCACGAAGGATTTTCTGAGTTGTAGCCATCCCAGAAAGATGACCGCCACATGCTCCAGAGTGGCAGTCCTTCATTACTTGCTCAACCTTGTCATGAGTAAGACATCGCCAGAGAATAGATCCTATACCATGCCAGTATAACATGTCATTTAAAATGAGGTAATATTTAGCGTGGTGACGGATGTGTCGACGATCGTCATGGGACATATCAGGATGAAATCTTTGGGTTTGGAGATAGATAATCAAATATCCATACCATGAGTTGGTTGTGCCAATCAGGAACAAAAATTCATCTGGAAATGAATCATTGGGCTCAACTTCCATGAGAGCACAGGGAAGGTCACACATTAAGTCTGCAAAGACTAAGGACTTGTTGGAAGTAGTCTTAGCAAACTCGAGATTGAATTCCTCTAGGATAACTATCCAACGGGAATACTTTCCCTCTAGCACTTGACGAGTCACAATGTAATACATAGGGTTTTGATCAATGAGGAAAATTGTAGTGCGTAGTAAAATGTAATGAATAAATAATTGCACAATGATGACCGTAGCCAAAGATAGCTTCTCCACATGTGAAATGCTAGTTTCAGAGTCAAGAAGAGTCTTACTTAAATAGTAAATCACATGTTCTTGGCCATTCGATCTTCCTGCACCATAACCATACCGATGGTAGTAGTGGAGGAGAAAACATAAAGAAAAAAGTATTTTGAATAATTTGGGGGGTGTAACACTGGTGAATGTGTCAGAGCGTGTTTCAAATTATCAAAATATCTTTGGGCCTGGTCATCCCAAAAAAATGGAGTGTTATTTTTCAGGAGATGCATATAGCCATGCATTTTTTATGCAAAGTTGCAAACAAAATGATGAAGAAAGTTTTCCATCCCTTGCAAAATTTGGAGTTCAGTAATGTTGGTTGGGGTAGGTAAGGCCAAAATAACAACTATCTTCAAAGGATCTATCCGAATGCCATATTTGGAAACCATGAAGCCAAGAGGACGTCAAATATAAACACAAAAGACACAGTTATGTGGATTGAGCCGAATGTGATAATGACGACATTGAAGCAAAACCTCTCACTGTTGTGAATGAGAAGGGAGGTCATTCAGGTACGGTTACACAATGTTCTTGATATCGTGAAAAGCACAGGACATGGCTCGCTGGAATGTCGCTCTGATGTTTTTCAAACAAAATGGTAAATTCTGATCGGTAAAGGTTCCCCACGAAAAAATGAATGTCATCTTATGCTGGTCTATGGGTAAAATTTCTATTTGATTATAGCTAGAAAATCCATCCATAAATGAGAAGATGACACTCCCAGCACATGTATCAATGATTTGATCGATATGCGGAGTGGGAAAGTTGTCCTTAGGACAAACCTTATTCAAATCTTGAAAATCGATGTAAACCCTAATAGTTCCATGTTTCTTAGTGATAGGAACAATATTAGATACCCATTCAGTTAGCGGTATGGGGTAAATAAAACCAGATTTTAGAAAATTTTCAACCTCGGCTTTTATTATCGCAACTTTCCTTGGATGGACTTGACGAAGTTTTTATCGGACTGGTCTCACTGTGGGGTAAGTCTTGATCTCATGTACAATGATGGATGGATCAATCCCAAGAATTTCTTCATATGTCCAAGCAAAACAAACTCAGAATTCTTTGAAAAAAGCTCTATACTTTTTAGTTTTTTTAGTTGAACAGTTCTGGCCTACATGAACATGTTCAACGGTTCTAGGATTCACTGATATTTCAATGGGAGTTGTCCGAGTGATGTTACATAGGTTTCCTTCAGACTCAGTGTATTGTAAAAACACAGAAGTTTGAGGATTTTTGATAATATCAGAACTAATGAGAGAGACAAAATCAAAGTCTATCAAATTAGCCTTGGGAAGGAAAGAGGATCTATGGCGATGAGCTTTCCATGTAGGTTCATCCACACTCATGATCTCCATAATAGAATCATCTGATGGGAATGTCCACAATAGATAATCGAGAGTGGGGAGGGGGGAATCTATCCAATAGGGTAGGTGGTAAGGATCTGATGTTAGTAGATGATGATCACCATAGTATACTTCAAAAATAGATTGTGTGGCATTGTAGAGTGCTTCATGAGTACCTAGAGAAGATGTCTCAACAACTTATTTACCTTTCAGAATGTGCTCGATTGTAGATATCATATTCACAGTTGATACTTCTGTATTAGGAAGAGTTAAGGCAAACACACCCATAAGAGATGAATCTTTCAACATCCCAACCCGAATTGATTAATAAGGTGGAGGGGATTTCCCTAGCATAGGAGTATTGTTCACGGTAGGGGAAGTAAAATTAGGTGAAGAAAAATCAAGCTAATCTATGGTCACAATCTTCCCTAAGTGAGGGAATTGGAGAGTACGAAAAACCATCGAAGTGACAACCATCATAGTGTAAAAAGAGTTTCTCCCAAATAGGATATTGTAATCTAGTGGAGCATTGACTACTTCCACTTGAATAGAAGTAGTCTTTCCCCCAAGCTCGATCGATAGTGCCGATAACAGACCATGAGGTTGGAAACCCCATCCATCAAAAAATTTCAAAGTGGTAGGTGACTTAGTAAGTTCGAGAGAACCAATGGCTCTCGAGAAAGACATAGACAACACTGAAGTGGAAGCCCCTTCATCCAATACGTTCTGATGGACTTTTCTCCCAACTAACCTAGTCGTGATTTGAAACATGAGCTAGTGGGATAATATTGACTTGTAATTATCCACATTAAAATGAATCGTATTAGCATTATCTGGATCTCTAAGTCCCCTAGGGCCATCAAAATAGTTTTACGGTGCATAGGGACACTTTGGAGTACCTCCAGTGTAGACATAGCACAAGGTTCTTGGGCCAAATATTCAACAAAGTTGTTGAATTCAGCGGCTTGAGCATTTGGATTAAATACAGAGTTATGGAGAGTACTCTTAGGTGGGTGCAAAATCAATTCGAGGTTATATTTCTCAATCGTGAGAGGGCCATTAGACGAAGGTGTAGTAGAAGAATCTGTAGAAGGAACTTACTCAGAAGAAGTACCTTTGTCTTTCTTCTCTACTGATTTTTCATATTTCTGACTACATGTAGTCAATTTAATAGTTTCATTGGACATCATTTGGATCTCTTCAGTAGAGTTAGAGGTTCCTTCTGAAGACATGTGGTCAATTAACTGTTGTTGAGATGAAAAAGGATCGGTAAGTACCGTTGGTGTAGGGTTAATTTTTTTTAATTTATTAATTTCTTCACGATGAGGGCACTCTTTCATGAAGTGATCACCTCCACACAATAGGAAAGGATACTTAGCCTTTCTCTTACCTTTGTTTTCATTCTTTGAGGTCGCGGTCTTGGGGTTCTCCTGTTGGTTTCCTAATTTTTTACCTTTTCCTTTTCCTTTCTTTTTATTACTGTGCATTTGCATAGTTTGAATAGCATTCACCTCGGCAGAAATCATAGGAGTAGAAGGAGCAGTAGTACAAGTACTTTGTTGGTTAGCATGTTTTTCTACGAATGGGGGCCGAATTGAACCTACAACACCATCAACATGAGTCTCTTCAGGAGGCTTGGCAAGGTTTGTGCTGGGACAAGGCGCTTGAGGGATCAGATCATACAAAGTTCTGGACAGAGAATAAACCAAATCTAGATACTGAGCCCAGCTAATATCCTACTCTTCAGTGACAACGCCGCCCACAGCCACATCACAAGAAATGGGAGGAAACAAGGATTTCATAAACCAATCAGCCAACAATTGGTCTGGGATAGGAGCCTTAATGAGTCTCCATCGCCTCCTCCACTCATGAATATGATTTTATGTATGGGTGGAATTATTCTGACTAAGGGATGATAAAAGATCTGTACCAGTATTGTAATGGATAGGAAGCTAGAAATGGGTAAGAAAAACCATTTCCAATGAGTTGAAATCCACAAAGGAATGTTTTGGAAGCTCAATGTACCACATGGAAGTCATGCTAGTTAAAGTTCGTTGGAAGAGCCTAAAATAGATTGAATCATCCATCAAGGAGTTAGAATAACACCATAGATGGAATGTCATAACATGACTTTTTGTATCCTCTGCTTGCTTCCCATCAAACTTAGGGATGTATGATGGTAACTTGACTGGAATTGTAGGCCACAAAGGGTTATGTTGGATGGAATCATTGATCAACTTTGACAAGTTAGAAAATTCCAAAGTTTCCAAAAATGGAAATTGCATATTAGGTTGTACATATTGGTAATATTGATATGGAATTTGTATACCAGTAGGACCATAAGTCAATTGATATACCGACTGTTGGGGGGGGTGTATTTGTAGATGATCCTCCTGAGGATCCTCTTGATGGCAGTGGGAATACAGGAGGTGGGATCCTCTAGGTGGAGGGGGTCCTCTAGGTGGCGGTCCTTCGAGTGGTGGTACTCAAGATGGTGGTCCTCTGGGTGGTGGTCCTCCAGATGGTGGTCCTCTAGGTGGTGGTCCTCTAGAATGTGGACCTCCACCAAGTGGGCCTCCAAAAGGTGGACCTCCACCGAGTGGCCCTCCATAACCTCCAGTAGTATTCATAGGTGTTCCTCCATACATAGGCATATATGACCAATTAGATTTCCCCCATGGTTTAAACATATTTATGGGGTAAGGCATCCCAGGATAAACAATCCCATAAGATGTAGGTTGATAATTCACATTGCTTATAGGTGGTTGGTGTCCCAAGTAAGTATAACCCCAAGAAGGTTGATTAACTATAGGTTATACCCCTAAGGGTTTCCCTATACTAGAAATAGTAATAACCGTATTGGTGTTTGTGGATGGAACAATAACTGTTGGTTTTCCTACAACAAGGGTATCCCTTACACTAGAAGTAGCTCCACTAACTAATGAAACAACTTAGGCTGGGGATTTCCCCCCAGTGGTAGAATATATGGGATAACTATAGGTAGAACCAAGATTTGGAATTCGAGGAGTAGGAATGGAGTGCTGACCTAGATCATAAGCTACCAAAACTTGAGTCAGTGATCCTAAACTAGGAGCTACTTGAGACAATGAAAGTGCACGATATCCTTGGGGGGTCATTTTTGAACGATGGGTAAGAGGAGAAATAATTCTCCTTCTTACATTCTATCCCATGTTATGCAAACATTCAATAGATTTATGGAATAATTATACATTCATCAGAGCATCTCTAAGGGATTTCCTTAGAGGAGTAACGACGGAGGGTTCAATAGTCCCATATTCAGAAATGGATTTCCCTAGGGAATTTCTCCAGAAAGGAGCATTTGGACAAAACTATACTCCTACAGTATCATCAGATGGGTGATTGAATACCAAATTTGATGAACCTATTTGACCTTCCATTGGAAATGAAATGTAGTATCAACTGCAGGAGGCTGTTCAACCAATGGATTATCATAAGAAGTAAATTATTCCCCAACTTCCACAATTGGATTCCCTTCCACATGGGAATCAGCCGTGACATCTTGGTAAGTGGACTCCATAATGCTCTCTGCCATAATAGGAGGAAATTCAGGTGGTAAACCTTGGACTCTTCAAGATTGTCTCAAAGGTAACTTAGCCATAATGCTGGTCACAAAAACTAACCTAGGTTTTGAAACTAGAAGCACACACAAAATCACTCATGTGCAAGCTAAGGTCACAAGAAAACTTAGGTGACAAGAGGGGCTGATAAAAATCCGGTTCCTCACTAGGAATGTCAAGTCTTTGCAACTTGCGATATACTGCAGGGTCCAATAGTAAAACATGACAAGGAGGATTGGAACCATACCCTTTCTTGAATACCTGACTACCTGGACTTCACGTGCATAGTAGCTCCCCGAGTGATGTTCTCGGTGTATTGCTCCAACAAGATGACCAAAAGGATTTTCTTAGTTGGTTTAAGGAATCCTAGAGAGGTTTCCCGATATATGCAAGGTACATGGGAGCTTAAATCCATGTTAGGGATTTCTAATGCACAACCATTCGATAGGATCCTTTTGATATGCTATCGAGTACGTGAAGTACCTTTCTATATACCTCAAGGGTATGTGTGTAATATCCCAAATTTGACCCCATTTGCATTCAAATTGTACATGATGTAAATATCATTATTAAGTCACGGTGAGGAGATCAAGGCCAAGGCCCCACCATGGATTTAGCATTTTATGTATCGGAAATTAAAATCGATGCATATGGTTTTAGTGCTAGCGAGGCACAATATAAAATGAGACATCATGTAAATATGAAATTTAATAAAATACCCACAACTAGCTATGCAATGCAACAAGAGATGGGGGCATGATTTCACAAGAAATAGGGGGGGGATTATTCAAACCCTTGAGCTAATAATGTTAAGACAAATGTTAATGAGAGAACCCATAAACTCTTAACTACCCATTTGTCTTATGCACCCAATCATTTAATTCTTCGAGAAGTTGGTTGAGGTAGTTAATGCATTAGGAATGGAGAGGTATGGCAGTCAATTTCGTATTGGGGAAATCCGTCAATTTTTAAAAATGTGTTTTTTGCTTATGGGGCAAGAAAACACCTAGAAATTGGTGCCTGAGCCATTCCTCACCCATGCATTTCTCTTCCTCACGTAGTTGGAGCTAGCTGGGCATCTTTCCCTCACATTTTTTGCTTGTTCCTTCATTTTCTCCATGGTTGGGAACCTGTTTTTGTATTGTTGAGTGGATGGGAAGGGAGATTCATGATTTGGGGGTTTACAGAGGTCTTTTTTTCTCTTTTAATGCCCAAGAAAATTGGTGAATTCAAATTTTCTTTCCAAGGGTTGTTTTCCCCATCTACCAATTTGTTTGTGGTTGCCAAGACATTTTTATTCATACCCAACACTTGTGTTGCTCTATTATGTGCACCCTTGTTTTGGTATGAAAGAATTAGGAGTGGAACAGGCCTAGAATTGGATTGATAAACCTAGTGAAGAGAGGAACCTCTCAAAAAGATCAAAAGGGGCTAGCTAATCTTCTATGCACACCTGAGAGAATAATGTAAAGGAAGGTATGGCTTGAGGGACTGTGTAGCAGTGAAGGGAATACTTCCTTGTGTTGGGTGTGTAGGTATTGTGGAGGCCAAGATAGATAGATCTTGTGTATGTGTCCATAGATCTATGGTTGAGTTCACTAGCTTAGAAATTCTTCCTTTCCACTGCCTTAGCAGCATGATAAACCCAACTGTAGATTGGATTGGTTGAATTTTGATGTGTATTTGGCTATGTGTGAGCTTGTTGTTCCCATTTTCCTTGTGGAAATCATGCCCAGATCAGGGGTGGAAGTTGTGCTGAGACATTGATGAGCACAACTAGCCTATGGTTGGGTGGAATGTTGTAGCGACATAACTAGTTGTGGGACAACTCAATTCCAAGATAAGTGCTCTCTTGTATTAAATCTCTATAATGTATTTGTTTTAAGATTTATTATGAGCATATTGAATGAGATTTTCTTCCACTGTAGATTATTGCATTATTCATGTGCATATGTGTTTTTGTATTCAATGTATTTTTGTTTATGTTCATGGGGCTAGATCCTTAGTTAACATGGCAAAGTAGTCGAGTCGCGTCCTCTCTCTCGGCGAGTAAAGGGGAGGGGATGTGACAATGTGAAAGGTCGTTTGATATACTGGTTGGTACATGGAATAACTACAAGCCCCCAGGATGTAGTGCATACAATAGAATGACAAATCCTATGCTTATAGACGTCGAAAAATGTCTTCTAACTTATCACTCAAGTTACAAAATATTTTAACCTAGAACTAGCGTTAATTTTATCTTATATGATTAAGTGAATGGATGAGGTGTGGAGATAAAAAGTAAAACCATGCAGCATGATCATGGAAATTTTCACTTTATCTTTTAGGGTATGCCCTACATACAGGAGAGATAGTGATTCAATTTCCGTTTCCAAACACGAAATCCCAAACAATCACACTGAACTATTTTCCAAATTGCAAGCAAGCAAAAGACTTCTAATGACCAATCTTGAAAGTAAACAGAATAGGATCTCTTTTCCAAAAAGAAATATGTTTCAACTACTTGGCATGCTAAACTCTTTTTAAATTCTTCAAATGTAAAAAGACCTGACAAAAACTATGATAATTTTGTTGAGAAAAGAGCATGTAAAGAAAAGGAAAAGCATGAATGCCTGAAATTTTATGCAACTAATCAAGGATCCAATGGTTCATCCCCAAACACACATATATGATCAATCTCAAATTTTTCTTTTTAATAAAAAGAAAAAGAAATCTTCTATTAACCTATGAAGAACAAAAGTAAAGACACCAAAAGAAAAATACTTTATGTTCAATTGATCTAACAGTAATCAGAGATCTGACTATATAACTTCAAATCACTCTTTCAAAAATAAAACCCAAGCATAGTAAGTAGCTGAACAAATCAAAACAACCTAGATCTTTAAACAAAATGAAACAAGCCATTAACACTTTCCAAATTTTGAATTAATAGTTAAATATCAATCATGAAGCCAGAAACAAACTCAGAAAAGGAAAAAACTCATTTTAGTTTTTGAAATTACAGAGGTATAAAACCATACCTGGCATCACTTCTCAGAGGTTACGAACAGAGTGTTACTGTCTAGGAACCACCTCTTCTCCATTGAAACAGAGCGGTGGCACCGCTTGGTGTCCACTAGGTATACGCGGTGGCACCGCTTCTTGTCCCTATTGAAAGCGCAGTGTCTACTGTAGGTTTCAAAACAAAAATCAAGCGAAAAAGAGAAAGTTAAATTTTAGACTGTTGGCATCAAATCATAAAAATTACATGAAAATGAAGCATATGAAGCATATATATTTCAGATCTACGCAAATCTGGTCAAAATGAAACCAAATCTCACTACAAAACAAGTATATTTGACCATTAAAAAAGTTGAAGTTTGGAATAAACGCAAGAACTGAAAACCAAGAAAGATCAAAAGTTTTGAATGTTCTCCACAACAAAGTCACCAAATTTGTTGCTGGAAATACTCACCTCCTGTGAACAGGAGTTGTTTCCCTAGATTGAATCCTTCACAACTAGAACAAATGAGTAACAATAGTAAAGATTACTTTCCCTAATATAAGTAGATGTTTGGAATGAAACTTTCACCTGCAATACAGTGTAATGCTCCAGCCTTCAAGAATGGTAGATCTCCACAGTTTACCTGCAACATGGTATTTTTTTAAGGATTCTAATATTATACTTAAGTATAGTATTCTAGGCAATTGTTTTGGATTGAAAAAAACATGTTTATAGATAGATAGGCGAATATTAAATATGAAACATAAAATTAACATTGAAATGTGTACATTTTGGTGAATATTATGATAAAAAAACATATTTTATGTAAATATAGGCGATATTAGACACTAAACAGGACCAAATAGCAAATTTATTTTTTGAAAAAAGACCCAAAAAATAGCCAATTGGCGAAATTTTTCCACTAAAGATTACCATGACTTGCAAAAACACATCACAAAGCACACAAGATCAAAAGTATGAAAAATATAATCCACTATCTTATATCAAAGACTAAGTAGTTTGATAATAAATCCAGTGATTGAAACACAATAAGAATTATGGGAAAGGAAATTTTTATTGCATAGTCAAATAAAGAGAGAGATTACAACCAATAAGCCTTAGTGTTGAGATGTCTCCTCTCATGCAAAGTCTTTTCCTTAAAGCTTCAACTTTTATTCCTTATGCTCACCCTAGATTTGGCCAGAACTTTGGTCCTCTAGCATAAATTTCCTCTCCTTACCCATGGGGGGTGAACTAGTACTTATAGCTCTTGGAAGGATTGGAATGGTTGATAAAATGGTGGATGAGCTAGAAGGGAGATCCTACTAAGAGGGATCTCGAGTCTAGATGGTCCAAAAGAGTAGGGATGAGGGTTCCACGAAGCTGATCTTCGAGAATCTTCGTGAATATTCTATTTTTACTTTTGAAACTTGAGCACCGCCTTTTTTACATGGAGACGGAGCGTTACCAAGGATTTACCACTTATTGCTCTAAGGGATTAGGCGGTGGCACCGCTCATTGTCAATTGACAAGTGGAATTACTTAAAGGGGTAAGGAACATTGCATAAAGGGAAAAGGCAGTGGTGGACACAGGTATGAAAATATGAGTTATGGTCAGGGTCTAACTTCACCTTTTGAGGATTTGAGGCAATTTCTAATGTTTTGGCTCTCATTACATGGTCATGATGAGAATTATGTGTAACATTATGCACCATCATAGCCATTCTATTTCTTCTGTGTTTTTTATACACAACCTTGAAGATACACTCCCCCCCATAATACCTGAGCTTGTCAATCAATTGCAAGACCTACCTGATGACAATATCGTTGTAAGGGTGATGCGCTTTGGCTCTAGAATTTGTGGGAAACACTCACTAATATTGGAACAAAATTAGAGGTGAAATCACTAACATGATCATTTTTCAAGGTTACACCAAAATTCTTCTTCACCCTTAGTGTAGCTGGCACCAAATGGTAAGATTTTCATGCTCTCATTCCTAGTCAGGCTCCCACCACTTCAAATCAACACCATCAATAAAATATTGACAACATTATAGCCAACCCACATATTGCATCACAATACATGCTATAATATCCCTGATCTGATATTCAGATCATAATTCTAACTTTTCTATAATTATTAACCAAGGTGTGCAATCATAGTTTTGTTGTCACATTAACCACTTAAGATGCAAGGGAAAAAAAGTGAATTTCTAACAAAGTAGTGGTAATATGGAAGAGGGTTAAGGAAGAGACCAATTCAAATTTAGTACATATAAATTAGCTTCCCTAGCACATGTGAATCAGGTACCATTCAGGTTTCAGAATAAACTCCGCTAAGACCTACTTCCACACTTCTGGGTTCACCCAATCATGCAACTAAGAAGAAATTTGAGATTCATTAAACCAGGGGTTTGTGCAATGTAAAAAGGTATTATAATACTGTTAATAAGAATAAAATTATGTTTCAGAAATACGGGAACATATATAGAGTGGTATGGGGCTGTTTTGAACAATTTGGGCAAAACTAGCAGTTTTGGCCCAGGGATACCCTGCGCAAAGATGGCTATCCAAACGTGTTATGTACTCAAATAAATAACTATATGAGGGATGGGATAGGTAGTGGGGTATTTAAATTCCTACAACAACTTTCGGAACAGAATTTGGATGCATAAAACTTACACAATGAAGAAAACTATAAAACTAGTATAATTTTCCTAGTCAACTAGCAGGTGTGTGCAAAAAATGGATGAATTTCGAACCAGATTGTATTCATACCTACGAATGAAATATTTCAGAGACCAATATATCATTATTTAATACATCATACCATCTAATAATTATTCCATGGACATTATCTCATTCTCATTACATTAAACTGTCAAAAACCCCACTAGATGGACACATAAATCTCTTATCATGAGAATTTTAACATGGAAGCTCTATGGGACAGAATATTAATTTCATATATAGATCAAAAGGAGTATATCTCATCTACAAAATTCTATATGAACTTCATGTTATCCTCCTCAGCGTAATGTCACCTGCAATAAGATAGAATGAAAAGAGAGAGAATGGGAATGGGAACCCTTGGGCGCATCTCCCAATAGACTGAGGCACAACACTCAGTAAGGAAGCCTTAGATTCATCAATAACAAAATGATCATCAACCAAAATGATAAATGGAGCTCCAATTAAATTTAAATAAACCTGGGTGACTTGTTGAGCAAGTTAACACTTTCTAAGCCCTAACCCTAGCCACATGGTGCATCCTCCTTGAGAAAATAGCATGTATGAGACAAGATATATGTTTCCCTATCATCACACTTCATTCAATTTAGAAAATATTCCCTCCTTAGGCCTAGAGTTTCCTACTTTTTCCTATGACATATTTTTTGCACTACCTACTTTTGTAACTGAACCTGAAAATGGTAACTGTGCCCTCCTTTGGCCCAAAGTTGCCTGCTTTTACTTTTGATAGATTTTCTGTACTTCTTCATTTGTGACTGAACCTCCAAATAGAAATGCGCCCTCCTTTGGATTAGAGTTTCCTCTTTGAGTCTGACTAGTTTTTCTTGGCTTTTGGTACTTTCCCTTTTTCTGGTTGCTTTCTTTTGTCGGTTTTGTGATAGTTTCTAATTATATCCTCCTTGGAAAGTTGGCTTGCCCAAGTGTGCCCTCCTAACATGGAATATTATTTTCCACATTTTTAATTGCACAATAATTAATAATGACAAGAAATAAAAGTAAGTACAATACTCCTACATAGTTATTTTATCAAAATTCCCTAGGTTAATTAATTAATGTCACATAGAACCCCTATGTGTTTATCAAGGTCAACGCCTTTGGTGTTCAATAAGGTGGTGACATGACAATCCTCCCCTCCCAATTCTAGTTTTCCCCAAGCAGAAGAAAACAAGGGTGTTGTAATCCCTGCTTACCCTCCCAAGTGGAATCTTCACTGGGTAACCCCTTCCACTGTATCATATATTCTTTGATGGTTATGTTCCTCAGTTTCCTTTCTCTGATATGCAACACTTTCTCTGGTACTAAGGCCAAATGGTCTTCATCATCCATGGGTAGTAGTTCTTGTGATGCCACTATCTGTTGGCCAACTTCTTTCTTTAGACAGGATACATGGAAAAAATTATGGATCTTACTCTCTGATGGAAGCTCCAATTCATAGGCCACTTCACCAATTTTTCTTAGAATCTTGGCTGAATATTTTCAGCCCCTTTCTTCTTCAAAGAAGACTTTCTGTGAGGTTGTAGCATTAGGTAGACTAAGTCTTCTACTTGGAATACTCTGTCAATCCGGTGCTTATCTGCATACATTTTATGATGGTTTTTCTCCACCTACAAATTCTCTTTTAAGTCCCTTAAAATGTCTTGGTTTTCCTGTAACCAATATTTATCATTTTGGGATCTACAGTATCCAAACATTAAATCTGCAAAATATGGAGCCTCATACCCATACAAGGCCATAAAGGGGGTCATTCTAATGGAGATATGAAAGGTAGGATTATAGACAAACTCTCCCAGGTTCATCCAAAAGGCCCAAGCCCTTTGCGATCCCATGACATAGTTACGGAGGTACCCTTCAATCCATTGATTCACCCTTTCAGGTTTTCCATCTGTCTGGGGGTGATAGCTTGTGCTCATATTCAAGTTTGTTCCCACTAGCCCGAACAAATATTTCCAAAAGGTACTAGTGAACTTGCCATCCCGGTCACTGATTATGGTTCTGGGAAATCCATGCAGCTTGAAAACTTCCTTGAAAAACAAAGTAGCAACCTCCCTAGCTGAAATAGTGGAGGTGACTACAAAGAAGTGTGCAAATTTGGTTAACCTGTCAACCATTACATAAATGTTGTATTTCCCTAGAGTCTTTGGAATCCCAGTGATAAATTCCATGGAGAAACTCTCCCATTTTTGTTCTGGAATAGGGAGAGGCTAGACGAGTCCAGTAGGGTGTGTGTGCTCCACTTTGTTCTGTTGGAATGCAAAATATTCCCTCACATGCATGAGAACATCATCTTTAATACCCTTCCATGTGAATCTCTCTCGTACCTTTCGGTAAGTCTTCAAAAAACCAAGGTGGCTAGCCACTGGTGCATCATGTGCAACTTCCATAATTTTCTTCTTTAGTGTTGACCCGGCCACTAAGAAGATTCTATTTTTGTAGTAGATGAGGTGATCATGTACCTTGTATTTCTAATTTTGTCTTACCCCATCCAAAACTTCATAAGAAAATTGATTCTTTGAATATTCGATGCCCAACTATATCTTCCACTTAGTTAGCATATGCAACAAAGAGAGTGTGGGCTTGCGAGATAGTGCATCAGCCACAACATTCATCTTCCCCTTTTTATATTCAATATCAAATCCATATGACCGATTTTGGTTTCCTTTCATTGAGCTCTTTTTGGGTTAGGAAGTGTTTAAGATTGTTGTGTTCATTCTTCACTATGAATTTATCTCCCACCAAATACTGTCGAAACTTGGCCAATGCATGCATAATGGCCAACATATCCTTGTCATATATTGAATACAACCTTTCATGAGGCTGCAATTTTCTAATGTTGAATGCAATAGGGTGTTTCTCTTGCATCAGAAAAACTCCAATGCCTTCTCCAGAGGCATCACAATCCAATACAAAAGGTTTGGAGAAATCAGGTAAAGCAAGTACCAGACAACTACTCATTATCTCCTTCATATTTTGAAATCTTGTTCAACCTCCCCATTCCAACTAAATGCATCCTTCTTAGTGAGATTTGTCAAAGGTGCAATGAACTAGGAGTACCCTTTGACAAATTTACAGTAGTAATTGCAAAGTCCAATGAAGCCTCTCAATTCTGTGAGGTTCCTTGGGCTTGGACAACCCAATATGGCCTCTTATTTTTCTTGGTTCCCTTTGACCCCATTCTTGGTAGATCACTGTTGGGTAAAATAAAATCAATTAATTTACCTTAAATTTAATTATTGACCGGGATACGTAAGCTTCAAGTTACTACACTATATGTGTGGGGTAAGATAGTTTAAAGCTAATTCCTAGGGTGACTTCAATCTACTCTCAAGAAAAGAGAAAGAACATAGTTCATAAAACTAACTACTTTCTTGAGCAACAAAGATCAAAAGCTGTCAAGTCTAATCTAAGAAAAGAACCAATCTGTTTACAATCTAAATAGGAAAATTTTAAGTTTACCAAGTTCAATTAATGCAACCTAAATCAATTTCAAACCATACTAACTTTTAATCTATTTTCCAAAATCTCCACATACCAATAACAAATCTTCCTTTAATTTTCTAACTCTTAGAATCAAAGCAACTAAGCAATCGAATGTTCCAATCTTAAAGGAGATCTTACTGTCAAAAGAGATCTTAAATCTCACACTTACATACAAAAGAAATGCTAAAACAATTCCAACATAACTTCTCTATGTAATAAACTCTGCTTTATACACACTAGAGTTCTACAACAGCTCCATCATCAAAAAGGAATCTGTCTCAAGTACAATAGCTCTTCTACAGGAATTAGGATTTTATTACTTTTAAGACTACCAACTCTACTTCACACCAACACTGTCATTTACAAAATAATTACTGAAATAAATTTATCTATTTACTAATAAAAGAAACAACACTGCTTAAACTCTATGCTTATAAAAGTGAATTGGAAATATTCAGACAGAGCTAGAAAATAGGGCTTTAGTTAATCTACGTTTCAACTCAATCAAACCAAGAGGTCTAACATTCATCATTAAATTCCAAAACAGTTATGCGAAGCCTTTAAACTAAATCAATCTATGGCTAAGAATGGATAAAACATTAGAGGAAATTTCACCTCAAAATGGGCATCCTAAAAAAAATGAATAAAATAATAGTTAAAATAATAAAATAATATTTATTAATTTTGGAGGAAGAAAAGAAAAAAACTATTTTTTGTTTGTATTTTTGAAATATCTCCCTGTATTTTTACTCAAATTTCGATCGAGAGAGCTCGTTGGATGCGGAATTAAATTCTGCATCCAAAGAATACCCACTCGGAATACTTTTTGACAGACCCCGCTACCCGAAAAACAAGAAATACCTGAAAAAACGTGATGATGACATCATCATCACATTTTTTTTAAGGTATTTCTTGTTTTTGGGGTAGCGAGGTCTATCAAAAGTATGTCGAGTGGGTACTCGTTAGATGCAGAATTTAATTCCGCATCCAACGAGCTCTCTCGATTGAAATTTGAGTAAAAACACGGGGAGATATGTCGAAAATACAAACAAAAAAGTAGTTTTTTTTATGATACCTATCCCCAAATTTATATTAAAAAAATGTTTAAGACCTATACAGTATTTCAAATTTAAATCAATTTCATTGGCTAACACATGATGACATGGAATTTGAGTTAAAGTTAAAAGGCCCATTTTGAGTTGAAATTTCCTCTAATGGAAATCAGAACACACTAGAAAAATACACAATTTCAAATATTAACAAACTGCAAACTCTTTTTCTCTAATTTCATCCAAATTCTTCACAACCTTAAAAACAATACATATTCTAAACCTTTTATACAGAAATTATGAAAATGCTAACCTACAGACTTTGGCCAAAGATTCAATCACTCAATTACTAAATCTTACAACATGATCTAGCTATTGGAAACAAAAGAAGAAGGAAATCAACATATTTAACTACTCTTCCTATTTCTCTCAAACCTACAATTCACCAAATTAAATCTGCAAATAAGGTTGAGATTAATCATGAATGAAATACTCTGTCTATGCATGCTTAGTAATATAAAAAAGCCCATCCACACACATTCAGTAATACAAGCAAATCCAACGCAAGCATATATATTTATATATATATCCCCAATCATGAGTTTTGTAAATCCTGTTTATTTATTTATAATACTACCGGTATACATATATATAAAAAACAGTATCAAGAAGAAATGATATATGAATTTGCTTACATTAATAGGAAGAAAACAAAACTATGCATATATAACAAGGGTTGAAGGTGGGCCCTTCCTCCAACACTTCTAAATCTGGAACTGAAGGTTTAAAGAAAAACACAGTAGTAAAACAACAACTTGAAATCACAGTTTTTATAGTATATCATATCCTATTCTTTTAAGGTTTCACATGCATATTTATAGCTTGAATTACATCATGGGTCGACCACTGAAAAGGGTCAACCTTGCCCAAAATATCGATGCTTATCCAGGAGGATTAAAACAATTAACAACTGACCCAATGCATAAAATAGATTAAGACATCATATTTGATTTAGATCCTTTGCAAACCAGCGATCAAGTAGCCTGGAACCCACACATTTTTGAATATTAGGGCCCACGATTCTTGGATAGAGCAAGGTTGCATAATTCCAATAGGAAACTCATGGTCAATATGGAAGCGATTGAATGCAGAATACATATGTTATTTCAGGCAAACAAATCCCCCAGATATCTGAACCAATCGATACATGCTCAGTGAGTGCCAGAACAGGTGCGGGATCGAGCCACCAGGAAAAGAAAGTAACTATGTGGGAAACATGACTTTAAAAAAGGATCAACATTTTTAATCATAAGTTAGAGTTTTCAATTATAAATTGAAATCCATCGAAATGATAAACAAAGTAATAAAAATACCAAAAATTTACCTGTTTTAAGAAACTTGGGATATAGTCCTTGAAAATATATATTTGAACATAAAATATATAACAATATAGAGTCAAAGATGCCTGGTTACTTATAAATTCGAACTGGAAATAGGGTAGTAAGCAAGCAAAACAAGAGGCCATCATCTCCCCCAGACTGAAGACCTTGCATGTCCCAATGCAAGAAAATTTTGACCCTGATATACAAAATTGAGAAACAAAATTGATGATCAAAATTTGAGTTAAATTCCAGAGAGTGAAGCTAAAGTGTTAAACAACACTTGCCCTTGGGGAGGGGATGGAGCTGTTCTCTATTGTGCTTTGATTAAATCCTCAAGTTGTTTATCCTTTTTCCTCAACTACTTCCTAAGACTATGATTGGATCCAGTTATATCATCAACTAGGGTTTGCAGGGATTCCACCTTAGTTTTCAAAACTGTATTTTCTTGTTTAACAAATCTATTCCTGTAACTGTTTAGCTAACTCAAGGTTTCTCTGTTGAAAATATTCAACCCCCTGGGCTGAAGTAGCTGATCGATTAGATTTGACGTATTTCGCGCTGATCAAATTTTAAAACTCAATATGCTGAGAAATGAATTGGCAATGAATAATCTGCAACATGATTCAACACTGAAGGACTACAATGGGAATTAATTGAATGAGAATCATCACGTACAGACAAAGAAGTAGATGAAGATAACTGGATGTGAATAGGGGTTTTATCTTTAGGTTCTATCTTTTTCTCCTGGGCAGCCATACTACGAGTAAACCTACAGGTTGATAGAATAGGATATTTCCTAAAGTCGGGCTATCCTTTCCCACTATCAAACTAAGAATTTGCTTGTCGCCCTTTTAACCCCCGAGGATTCTTAGCATTAGACCTTCCTTCTCTCTTACAATTCTTAATTCCTTGTTCCTGAATATGGCTAGGGGAACCATAATCCAAGGTTTTATTAGAAGTTTGATCTTTAGAAACATTCACAGAGGATACCTTATCAAGAGTATCAGGAAGATGGGGTTCGCTTAGTTCATTAACTAGAGGAGAACTAATATGGGAGTTACATAATTCATATAGAAATTGTTCCCGGGTCTGATTCTTTTTCTTCAATTCAGCTAAAACAACCATCTTAATAAGACCATGATGATATAGGTTGTGAGTAGGGTTTTCTACATTTTTCCTGACCTGAGAGGCCATCTTCCCTAAACATTTCCATAAATAAAACGGGAAGTTGAGGGGCTTAACAAATTCAAAATGTGAAAGCAATCGAAAATGGCAAGCTTTGAAAATAGAAAACCGACCTTCACAAGTGATCAACTTGGTAATAATAACTAGAGGGTTGATAAACTCTTCTCTGATCCACAGTTTCAAAACTCCTTTTTCGCCCTTCATAGTCAGGAACTCTGGTTTAAAAACATAGTCATATTCCTTGCATGCCAGCTTGAAGTTCTTGAACCATCGGTCCCCTGTTCATGGAAGCCCTATAGCCTGCGCAACCGATTCCTATGTGACTTGAAACACCAACAACCCTACCTTGGCAGTGTGACCATTGAACCCTAGGGAAAATTACAAGGATACTACGTCTTCATGCCCCTGAAGAGTGGTTAAGAAAGGGTGCCATTCGGCTTGAACAAACAACTCACTGCAAGCTAAAAACTTGGGCATGGCCAATAATTTATCATACGCAGTGAGTTCATGGTGATTAATCATCGTGGAGACATAGGGATAGGATGAGGAACAGAGTAAATGGTGGAGTGAGAACACACAACAATTTGAATGGTCATCAAAAACCTCTATCAAATTCACTCCTGATGGTAGCAACGAAAACTAGAGCCATCCCATTTAAAAATATGATGGAAAGGAAAGGAAAATTAGAATGGTAATGATGAATGTGCAAGGTAAATTATAATAGATAAAGGCACATACTGCCCATACTTACCTGCTTTATAATAATAACGACACGTCCCGGGATAAATTCATAGCATTAAGACATATCAAATGCCACTTTTAGTCATGGAGTCAGGATTCAGACTTTAGACAATTAATGACATAAATAAAAATTAAAGTGGCAAACTATTATATAAAACATGAACTATTGTGCATAAAAAAAGAATCAATAATATGAAATAAAAATTTTCCACGGTTTGTATGTCATTACATTATTTACAATAAAAGAGTTGATTCTAAGCACGGTTCAAAATATACTTTTGCCCAATTTAGGAACCAGAAGAGTTAAGATGCTCATAAACTATGGGATATAATTAGTCAAGGTAAATTCCCATTATTTAATCATTTTTCAAATTAAAAAGATGCCTGGATTTCAACAGTTAAAACTTACTCCAACATTTTGGACGTTACCTCAAAAATTTAATTTACCAGTTTTCCTAGTACTTATTCCAGCACCTCATCCGACACCTGACTTAGCCTGAGTCTAGTATTTTCATGTTCAGATACAGGGGCATTTTTAAGCTTGCAGAGGTGGAAATGGTTTCTAGCAAGATGACAATGTTACAAGCAAGGACAAATAGCTTTCTTTCTCCAAAATGTCCAAATTTTGTGAGTTGAAAAAGAAAATTGAAACTGCCTAAAAAATTTGTTCTATCCAGCAAGTTCCTTGCACAGTTTCCATTAATGATATTCAGTTGTTGCTTCTTCATCTGACCACACATAAACAAGGTTAGGTCAGAAAACTACACATTAATATCAATATAAAGGCATAATTAAAAGGAATCCATGATCTGTCAATCTCATTCTCGCATCTTAACTATTAAAAAGATTCAAAAGTTCAATCCATAAATACAGACTTTCTCCTCTTTGTCCATATATAATTTCTTCATAAAATATGGTGCCTTCTAAAAAAACAAGATAAGAGGAGTACTGAACGAGACCAATAGTGTACTGTTCAACTTGGCTCAACTTCACACAAGAAGGTTTGAGTGGCGAAAATAAGGTTCACAGCTATGTTCATTGAATCACTAAACATAAGTACACTCTAGAGGCATGAACCTATTCGATAGTAAAGATCAGGTAATAGAGACTTAAAGCATCTGAAGATGATTATCGAATGGCTATTACAAACAGTTCATTTTAATTTTCATTTAACCAAACATGTATTCTCTTTAACATTTACAAAGGTACATTGTTCATACAAACAAGTATAAATGAGGCATTAAAAATAGATATCAAAGTTAGAATCCACTGCCAGCAAGCCTATTCAGTACTCCGGTGGGGTAACTATAATACCTAAGAAAATTCTTCCCAAGGCAAAATGCCCCATCGCCAACAGGCTTGTTCAGTACCCTGATGGGTTTACCTGTTTATGCCATAGGTCGGTACCCGCTGCCAGCGGACCTGTTCAGTATCTTGGTGGGTTAACCTCTTAAACCCTTTTTCTATCAGAGGCTCTTGTCCCAAATTCATCTTGAAGATAGAATTTATAATTTTCTCCCACATAGATGAGTGGGGGAACAGCTCTAAAAAACTTCTAGGAGTGGGGTGGTATTAAATAGGAAGAATTTTTCTTGAAGCATGCCTATAAAGGTTTGTCTGTATGAACAATTAACCTCTATAACTCTATAAATTGAAAAACATGAGATGGATGGAATTATCTATAATCTATATATAATATAATGAAATCCAATGGATAATGATCAAAATATTCTTCAGTTTTGAAAACCATCCCTTATAAAGTTATGGTGGTGCATGTCTGGATAATAACTTAATGTCCCCAGCTATTACTACTTGTAAAAAGACTCGTTCAATCAAGTGTGAAACCAAGTCAAATTGCACTACTATACTATGAGTCCATAAGTGAAACCCCTTGAGTCTTTAAATCACTAATAGAGGCATAGCTAGATAGACAACCTGTATGAATAAAGAAGAACAAGTCCATATAAAAGAACTAAACCAAAAACAACAAGTCCTATAGATATGACAAAAACATTTTTCAATTTTTATTTGATACAGGTATTCCAATAACTCAGCAAAACCAGTAAAGATATGCAGGGTATCTCTCAGAAATTAATTCAAATTAGGAAAGTTCCTGAAAATTCTTTGTAGAAGGAATCAACTTTCTAAAGTAAGAAGGGTAACCGAAATACTTCCCTTTTAAATAACCCTAAGATCTCACCAAAGAAAATACCTGCATAATTCAAAAAGAGAACCAAATGATAAGAAAAACACACTCCTGTACATATATACAAAGAAACAGTTCCATCAGATATTACTTCAAGAGAATAGGACGTGAAGAAGTCACTTCTTCACCTACCAACTCTATCTCAGATTGTTGAGTCATATTACGAATGAATTCCTACTTAGAAATAGGTTTATGGTATACCTTCAACCGATGTCCATTTACCACAAATGTAACTTGTTCATCATCAATTGTTCTTATTTTGACAGAGCCATTATAAAAAACAGTCACAATTTCATATGGTCCCATCCACCTGGTTGTAAGTTTACCTTTGAAGTGTTTAAATCTTGAGTCAAACAACAGGCCCCAATCACCTTCTTGAAAAGTTTTCCGCTTCAAAAATTTGTCATGCCATTTAGTCCTTTGATTGTGGATTAAATCAGTTTGTTGGACAGCATCTTATCTAATTTCATCAAGTTTATTTAACTGCATCAATCTCTGTTCTTGGGCTTCATCCAAATTCAGGCTCAATTGTGCAACAGTACGGAATATTTTCACTTGAAATTCTATAGGGAGCAAAACCTATTTCCCATAAACAAGCTTATATGGAGTATGCCTTGTGGTATTTCTCCACGTAGTCCTATAAGCCCACAGTGCCTCCGGAAGCCTATCCGCCCAATCCTTATGATGCATTTGCATAGTTTTGGTCAAAATGGCTTCTGACACTTTGTTTGTTGACTCCACCTGACCATTTTCTTGGGGGTGGTAAGGAGAGGATTTATAGTGTTTAATCCCATACTACTCTGTTAGTTCTTTCATTGATTTAGAGACAAACTGTGCTCCATTTTCAGTCACAATTTCACGAGGAATCGCAAAGCGAGTAAAAATTTCTTCATAAATAAACTCTATGATTGATTTCTCAGTGGCCCTTAACAGAGCTTTTGCTTCTACCCACTTAGTCACATAGTTAGTATAGACTAATATATATCTCTTTTTTCATGACATTGGTGAGATTGGTCCAACAAAGTCCAATCCCCACTTTTCAAAGGGTTCAATCTGTACCTAGGTTTGTAAAGGCATTTCATTAGCAGCAGTGGGTCTCCCCATCTATTGAAAGCTATCACAACCTTGCACAAATTTTGCAGCATCTTTGAAAAGTGTGGGCCAGTAATAAACTTGATGTAACACCTTGTATTCTGCCCGCTTGTCTGAAAAGTGTCCTCCATAGGGCCCATCATGACAGGCTTGGAGGATATCATACATCTCATCTTCTCTTACACATTTTCTGATAATCAAATCTAGAACAGTGTGAAAGAGATCATTACCTGACCACGAATTGTTGGCACTTTGTTGTATGATCCTTCATTTTTCATACGATGGCAGATGAGCAAGTAATTTTCCTATGACTAAATAATTGGCTATGTCTGTAAACCATGGTATTTTAACAGAGACATCAAACAAATTTTCGTCAGGAAAAGTATCATCTACAGGAACAATATCATCATTATGAGTCAATCGTGAAAGAAAGTCTGCAACCAGATTTTCCTTTCCTAGTTTATCAATTATAGTAATGTTAAATTCCTGTAGCAAAAGAATCCATCTAGTAACTCTGCCACTAATTATAGGTTTATTCATCAAAAATCTAATAGCAGAATGATTAGTGTGAACAAAAACATCATAGCCAGTAATGTAATGTCAAAATTTATTAATAGCATGAACTACTGCTGAAAATTATTTTTTAGTCACTGTATAATTTAGTTCTGCTGGTGTTAAATTTTTATTGATAAAATAAATAGCATTATAAGATTGGTTTTATTTTTGTCCAAGAACTTCCCCTAGGGCAGTATCAAAAGCATCATTTTTTATATGAAAGGGCAAAGACCAATTTGGTCCTCTCAAAACCGGTGTTGAAGACAATTCTATTTTTAAGGTGTCAAAAGCTGTCTGACAGTGTTGATCCCAACAAAAATCAATGTCCTTTGCTAACAACTTGAAAAGTGGGGCTGCTATCTTATTAAAGTTGGCAATAAACCTACAGTAGTAACTTGCATGTCCCAGAAAACTTCTAACTTCCTTTTGTGTAGTTGGTGGAGGTAAACTGGTAATGATTTCAATCTTTGCTAGATATACCTTGATACCTTCTGACGAGATATGATTTCGTAACACAATTCCCTCAGTTAACATCATTTTGCACTTTTCATGACTTAAGACAAGGTTTGTTTCTTGGCACCTGATTAACACTTTTTCTAAGTTGTCTAAGGCTTATTTGAAATCATTACCATATACTGTAAAATCGTCCATATATATTTCCACTCAATCATGAACCAAGTCAGCTAGAATTCCTAACACTGCCCTTTGGAAAGTAGCAGGGGCGTTACACAATCCGAATGGTAACACCTTGTAAGCGTATGTTCCCCATGGACAAGTGAAAGTAGTTTTATCTTGGTATTCTGGGGCTATTTTAATTTGATTGTATCCATTGTATCCGTCAAGAAAATAAAAATACCATTTTCTAGACAAAGTGTCCAAGACCTGATCTATAAAGGGAAGAGGAAAATAGTCTCTTAGAGTTTCTTTATTCAGTTCCCGAAAATCCATGCATATTCTCCACTTACCTCCCTTCTTTGGGACAATCACCAAAGGAGATACCCATTTACTATCAGAAATGGGATAAATAAAATCTGCATCAAGTAATTTTTGTAACTCATCTTTTACAATATCTTTAAGAGCAAGATTCATTCTCCTCTGTGGTTTCCTTATAGGCCTAATGCTCTCTTGAGTGTAAATATGATGGATACATGTGTCAAGGTGAATTCCCTTCATATTAGTATAAGTCCAAGCAAATGCTCCAGATTGTGCTTCCAGTAATTGGACTAACTGACTTTGTTGGTCTTGAGTCAAATTTGCATTAATAATTAAAGACCTTCCAGGACTGATCTCCATTGGTATGGTTAAAGCTCCAAATCTCTCATCTATAAATAAAATTACGGATGATGAGATAGTTGAAGGGTCATATTGTTCTTGGAAATTTTCAGTGAAAACATAATCCAAGTCAAAAAAGGACCGGGAAAAATCAACACTAGTAGAGGCTGAAATAAATTGATCTAAAATATCATCTTCAGTTTGGTCTTCCAGTCCCCTAGTTTGACTGATGGATAGTAAAGGCTATTCAACATCCTCATCTCCATACGGACTTTCTAACCATAACATGTTTTCTGTTATAGGTTGAGCTGGTGGATAAATGATAAGGTTCTATACAGAAGTACCATTTTATATAGTTAAAATACCCTCTCTACATCCTATGAAAGCATTACCAGTTGCTAACCAGGGTCTACCTAATATAACAGGGTGTTCCTTAATTGGATCACTAGTTTGGAGTACCAGGAAATCCACTGGATACTCCCAAGAAGCTACAGTGACTATAATGTCATCCAATTCCAAAATGGTAGGAGTAGGTATGAGGAGATTATACAATTGTAATTTCTGCAAGGTGGTCATAGACATAACATTGATTGCTTCCCACAAGTCAACTAGAGTGTTTCCTATGGGAATCTCATTAATACAAATAGTTACAACTGGGTTCCCAGGGTTTGCAAACTTTGGAAGTAAGGGGTGGTCTGAAATATAATTAGACAGTTGGTCGATAACATGTATTGTTGGTGGATCCTTTTGTGTTCGACCAGGATTCTTCAAACATAACTCTCTTACCATCTTTTAATAAATAGGAACATCTCTAATGGCCTGTAGTAATGGAATTTGAATACAAACATTTCTTAACTCATTCTCAAGATCAAATTGCGAATGAAGTACAGGTTTCTCTATTAATAACCTTTCTATATAAGGAGGATCATTATTTAATTGTGGTCGTACAGTTGATTGAGAAATCTGAGTTCTAGGTACTTGAGTGTTTTCTAATACATTTGGAACCTCTTCCTCCTCTTGAACTTCTTTTTCAGCAGTTTTTTCTCCACATTCTTCTTGAATAATCATTGCTGGAGGGGTTTTATTTAAAATTTTCCCATAACTTAATTGTATTTCTTGTATAGGATGAATCACATACATTGGGGCCATTTGCATTTCAGCATTATGAAGAGGCTGGGATGGTCTGTTATTACGATTCGGTATAGGTTGAGCAGGAAACAATGTGGGTCAAGGGGGGCTTGGATTCTGATACTGTTGTGGAACTGGGGGTATAGGAGGAAGTGCAGGTGGTGTAAAACCAGGTAATAACTTTTACACATTAGGTGGAAGTGGAGAGTAACTAGGAGGAGTATGTAATGGAGTTATTGGTTGAGTTCCTCCATAATACTGTCCTCGCCATCCTTGCTACCATGGTTGGGTTTGAGTAGGCTAAGATGGCCAATTTACCACATTTTTAGACTCCATGGCTGCTGAGGTTGCTGCATTGGGTATTAATATGCAAGATTTTGAAAAGTAGGTTCTGGGTACATGTTTTGGGGTCTAGGCTGCCATGGCCTTTTTGACGCATACGATTGATCCATGGGCTCATTATTAATATTATAAAGGGCTTGCAATACTGGTAATGAAGGGCAATTATCAGTAGGGTGTTTGTCAGAACAAAGAGCACAAACTGAAATAATATTAAGGGGACACTCTTTAAGAAGGTGTCTTTTTCTGCATTTAGGACAGAATATATGTAGTGCTGCAATGTCCTCTTCTTCGTGCCACCTTTTAGTTTTCAACGCATCGAATTGAGAACTCAGGGTGCCTAAAATATCAGTTTTAAAATTTTTCAACAAGTTCCCTAATTCTGTTCTTGTGACCCCGCTAGTTCCTGCTGTTCTAGGAGTGCGGGAAGGACCCTCCCTCACATTTCTCCTAGCCTTGGCTCTACTTCTAGAATATTTCCTACATAAATCATTAATTTCTTCAAAGGATTTATGGGACACATCTCCTGATTCCATGAGGTTGAGTATTTCCACATACTCTTCCAGAATCCCTTTTAGAAAAAGTGTTCTGACCGCATCTTCCTGTAGAGTATTATACTCAGACTTCTGTAGTAAAAAGATAAAGTGTTCAAGAAAATCCTTAAGGCTCTTGTCTTCACGCTGTTTCATTTTAAAGATATCATTTTGAGAGTCTTTATGCCCATAGTAGTCTCGGTATTTCTTAAGGAAGGAACTCTTCATCTCATCCCAACTTTGAATAGTGGATTCTCCCAGACCCATAAACCATCTAAGTGCAGAGTCTTTAAGGGTGGCAAGAAATAGTTTTAACTTGTGTGCGTCATGTAAATAGTTATAGCTCCTACACAAGATGTCAAATTAAAACAAAAAATTATCTGTATCTTTAGTACTTTTACTGTAGAAAGTAGGTAACAAATATGTTGGGATATTTTTCATATTGACATCACGTGCAAGATCCAAAATGGGAAAGCTAGAATTTGTTTTTGTTCGTCCCTCGTGTTCTCCTTCTCCTTCCATATGGTGTCCTATTTCCTAGTCACTCATAACAAGAGGATTCCTAAACCAATTGACACCTAACCTATCTCTCTTTGGGTATGGGATGAGATCCCAACGTTCTCTCCCAAGCTGTTGTTGAAAAGGAGAATTTGTGGTAGATTCTACTTGAGAAATCACCAAATTTTGTGTATGACCAAAAAGGGCATTCAATTTTTCCACATCCACAATTTCAACCAAATTTGGGTCTCCCTTTGTTGGTGAAGTTTGAATAGTTTGTGGTATCTCCACAGAGTGTAACAGTTCACCTTGAGGGATCTCAGTTTCCTCTAATCCAGTTTTTAATTCAATAGATTTTTGGGTGCTATTTACTTCTGTCTCCTTGCTTGTATACCTATCCCTAGGGTTAGTTAGTGGTGGGGTTTTGTTTCCAAAAATATATGAATGGATTTTAACGTATCTACCTCTACCATCTCTAGGTCTCATAAAAAATTAACTGTAAACAACAAAACTTCTAATTAACAAATCAAATCAAAACACCTACGCTACATATGGGTTTGAAGGAACCTTTTATAATAGATGCGCAGGTTCTTACCTCTAGTCTTACCATCCCTTCTCCTCCAATATGCAAAAACTAATCATACCAAAAAGAGACAACCAACAAACCAATATAAAACAAGCAAAATACCAGCTTACCTTGGAGCAACTCCCCGGCAACGGCGCCAAAATGTTGGGTAAAATATAATCAATTAATTTACCTTAAATTTAATTATCAACCGGGATATGTAAGCTTCGAGTTACTACACTATATGTGCGGGGTAAGATAGTTTAAAGCTAATTCCTCGGGTGACTTCAATCTACTCTCAAGCAAAGAGAAAGAACATAGTTCATAAAACTAACTACTTTCTTGAGCAACAAAGATCAAAAGCTGTCAAGTCTAATCTAAGAAAAGAACCAATCTGTTTACAATCTAAATAGGAAAATTTTAAGTTTACCAAGTTCAATTAATGCAACCTAAATCAATTTCAAACCATACTAACTTTTAATCTATTTTCCAAAATCTCCACATACCAATAACAAATCTGCCTTTAATTTTCTAACTCTTAGAATCAAAGCAACTAAGCAATCAAATGTTGCAATCTTAGAGGAGATCTTACTGTCAAAAGAGATCTTAAATCTCAAACTTATACAAAAGAAATGCTAAAACAGTTCCAACATAACTTCTCTATGTAATAAACTCTGCTTTATACACACTAGAGTTCTAAAACTGCTCCATCATCAAAAAGGAATCTGTCTCAAGTACAATAGCTCTTCTACAGGAATTAGTATTTTATTACTTTTAAGACTACCAACTCTACTTCACACCAAGACTGTCATTTACAAAATAATTACTGAAATAAATTTATCTATTTACTAATAAAAGAAACAACACTTCTTAAACTCTATGCTTATAAAAGTGAATTGGAAATATTCAGACAGAGCTAGAAAATAGGGCTTTAGCTAATCTACGTTTCAACTCAATCAAACCAAGAGGTCTAACATTCATCATTAAATTCCAAAATAGTTATGCTAAGCCTTCAAACTAAATCAATCTATGGCTAAGAATGGATAAAAGAAATTAGAACACACTAGAAAAATACACAATTTCAAATATTAACAGACTGCAAACTCTCTTTCTCTAATTTCATCCAAATTCTTCACAACCTTAAAAACAATACATATTCGAAACCTTTTATACAGAAATGATGAAAATGCTAACCTACAGACTCTGGCCAGAGGTTCAATCACTCAATTACTGAATCCTACAACATGATCTAGCTACTGGAAATGAAAGAAGAAGGAAATCAACATATTTAACTACTTTCCTATTTCTCTCAAACCTACAATTCACCAAATTAAATATGCAAATACAGCTGGGATTAATCATGAATTAAATGCTCTGTCTATGCATGCTCAATAACATAAACAAGCCTGTCCACACACATTCAGTAATACAAGCAAATCCAATGCAAGCATATATATATATATATATATATATATATATATCCCCAATCATGAGTTTTGTAAATTCTGTTTATTTATATATAAAACTACCGGTATACATATATATAAAAAACAGTATCAAGGAGAAATGATATATGAGTTTGCTTACTGTAATAGGAAGAAAACAAAACTATGCATATATAACAAGGGTTGAAGGTGGGCCCTGCCTCCAACACTTCTAAATCTGGAAGTGATGGTTTAAAGAAAAACGCAGTAGTAAATCAACAACTTGAAATCAGATTTTTTTATAGTATATCATATCTTGTTCTTTTAAGGTTTCACATACATATTTATAGCTCAAATTACATCATGGGTGGACCACTGAAAAGGGTAGACCCTGCCCAAAATATCTACGCTTATCTAGGAGGATTA
This sequence comes from Pseudotsuga menziesii, assembly GCA_001517045.1. Lineage (NCBI taxonomy): Eukaryota > Viridiplantae > Streptophyta > Pinopsida > Pinales > Pinaceae > Pseudotsuga > Pseudotsuga menziesii. The sequence continues at coordinate 98,435 of LPNX010816491.1, read as the reverse complement.
AAACAACTAACAACTGACCCAATGCAGAAAATAGATTAAGACATCAGATTTGATTCGGATCCTTTGCATACCAGCAATCGAGTAGCATGGAACCCGCGCATTGTTGAAGATTAGGGCCCATGATTCTTGGACATAGCAAGGCTGCATAATGCCAATAGGTAGCTCATGGTTAATATGGAAGCGATTGAATGCAGAACCCATATGTTATTTTAGGAAAACAAATCCCCCAGATATTTGAACCAATCGATACATGCTCAATGAGTGCAGGAACAAGTGCGAGATCGAGCCACCAGGAAAATAAAGTAACTGTGCGGGAAACAAGACTTTGAAAAAAGATCATCATTTTTAATCATAAGTTAGAGTTTTCAATTATAAATTGAAATCCATCGAAATGATCAACAAAGTAATAAAAATACCAAAAATTTACCTGTTTTAAGAACCTTGGGATATAGTCGTTGAAAATATATATTTGAACATAAAATATATAATAATATAGAGTCAAAGATGCCTGGTTCCTTATGAATTTGAACTAGAAATAGGGAAGTAAGCAAGCAAAACATGAGGCATCAATCACATAGCCAAGATAAAGCAATTTTGTAATGCCAAACTCAGACTTGGACAACTTGGCATAGAAGGATTGATCTGCAAGTATAGTGAGCACCACATCTAAGTGAAGCATGTGCTCCTCTCGTGTCTTGCTATAAATCAGAATATCATCAAAGAAGACAAGGACATACTTACAGAGCTGCTCACTGAACACCTTGTTCATGCATGATTAGAAGGTTACATGAGCATTAGTCAAGCCAAATGGTATGACCAAAAAATCAAAATGACCAAAATGACAACAAAAGGTTGTCTTTTGTATGTCTTCCTCCCTCATTCTTATTTGGTGGTATCCTGACCGGAGGTCTATTTTGGATAAGAATTTTTCTCCATGCAGTTCATCCATTAGCTCATCAATCTGGTGGATTGGGTACCAATTCTTTATGGTTTTCAGGTTCAAGGCTCGGTAGTCTATGCACATTCTGCGTGTCCCATCCTTCTTCTTCACAAGAACCACAGAAGAAGCAAAAGGACTGGTGATTGGTCTAATGAGGCCCAACTTAAGGAGATCCTTGATGGCCTTCTCAATCTCATCATTGAATTTATTTGGATACTTGTAGGGGTGGATTTTTATTGGAAGTGTACCAACTTCCAACTCAATTTTTTGTTCAATGCCAAGGTCAGGTGGCCAGCCATGTAGAATGTTTTCAAAACTCCCCTTATGCTTGTGCAATAGATTTTTTATGTCCTTGGTCTAGTAGGAAACTTTGACTATATTTCCCTCATTGGTAATCTAACATTCAAAAACCCATTCAATGTTTCCATGCCTCAGGATGGATCTCATACTGTTGGGAGAAATTAATTGGTTGGGGTAAGTATTCATACCCTTTAGAACTACTAATTTTCCTTCATAATCTTTGAAACTTATTTGGTATTTTTTAATACATAGAATGTTATCCAATAGAGTAAAACCATTGAACTCCCAACACCATGTTGGTGTCTGCCACATTGACAACATAAAAATTTTCTTTCACTGTGTATTCTCCTAGATTCACTTTCAGGTTTGGAATCCATCGATTGCATTCCATGGTATGGTTCTTTGGAATGACCACAATGAATCCTTCAAAGGAATTAGTTGGAAGCTTTCTTTTCTCCTCTAGGGATGCATCAATAAAATTTTGGATGGCACCCCCATGAACAAGGACTGTGATTCTTTGGCCTTGTAGTACTCCTTTCAGCCTCAATGTATGGAATTGGGGCACTCCATTGGGTACTGCAATTTTGCTGTTGGTTTGAGGGAGATGCTCCTTTTCTTCAGATGTTTCATATTCTCCATATACCATCTCAACTTCTTCCACAATATCCTCATCAATTTATGAGAACACTTCAATGTAGTGTGCCTTCCCCTTGGCACACTTGTGGCCCAGAATACAAGGTTCTTGGAAGGAAAAACAAAGCTTCTTTCTCCTCATCTCATCCCGATCCTTGTAGGAGTAATATTTCTTACTAGGGGTAGGAAAGTTCCTCATTGAAGGTATTTGATTCTGCAATTTAAGAGGCATAGAGGTTCTGGGAGGATACTTGGTCCTTGGAATGACATCTTGCAGGTCTCTAGTTCTACTCACTGCTTCTTGCAGAGTTGTGGGTTGTTAAGTTTTAACCAGCCCTTTCATAGGTTATGATAGTCCTTCTATAAACAAAAGGATCATCCTAGATTTTGAGATATCAGTGACCATCACTTCCACCTTTTGGAATTATGATATGGGCCAATTCACGGAAAGAAATGTTGGGATCTCTCCTATCAAACCTTTTTTCCAATCTCTGGGTTAATTCCTCATAGGTAACTACTTGATCATGTACCAAGGTCTTCATGCCATGATACTGCCAATCATTGGCCTCCAATGAAGGTGTAAGGATTCCAACTTGATGGCATCATTCTCTGCCATAAGATTCGGCTAGAAATAGGTATCCAATTTCTAAATCCAAGAGCTCACTGTGCACTTGGAAGTTCCATCAAAGTAAGGTAAGGCAATTCTTCCAATGACATTTCTCAGCTCAAAATTCTAATATGGAAGCCTTTGAACTCCTCTTAGCTTCGAGTCTATATTGAGTTTCACAAAATTATCTGAATGGAAGAACCCTTTTGCACTCCTCACTCAAAGTTTGATATGCAGCAAATGTTTCCTCCCATGAAGTAATTGTTTCAGGCTGCATTTCAGGGTCTTCCTATGGGCATTCCATGAACTTAAGCATTGTGGGTTAGGGCTGCAACTTATGTTCATATTTATATTCCATAGGCATATTCTGAGGCCCAATCTTAGAGAATATAGATCCTCCTATGATCTTTCTCTCTTCATACTGCGAGCCAATGCTTCTCCCTTCTCCATCTTTAGCACCCAGCTACTTAGCTAGTAATTCTATGGTATTGTGACTAGAATGAGTGATGTTGGCTGAAATTTATTGCATCTGTTTCAACATATTCCTCACATTTTTTTTTAACTCATCCTTCTCACCCATATCTTTGTGGAATCTCCCTTCCACTAAGTCAATTTCCTCTTCTTTAGAGGCCTTCCTTTTAGAATCAAAATTAAATTTTGGACCCATTAATGAATATCAAGAGCAGGTATGGAGGACCATGCTATGATACCACTATAATATTCCTGGTATGATATTCATATCATAATACTAAATCTGCTTTAATTATTAACTGAGGTGTGCAATCAAAGTTTTGCAGACACTTTAACCACTTAATATGCAAGGGAAAAAAAAGTGAATTACTAACAAATTTGTGGTAATATGGTAGAGGGTTAAGGAAGATACCAATGAAAATCTAGGATAGATAAAGTACCTTCCCTATCACATGTAAATTAGGGACCATTTAGGTTTTAGAATCAGCTCCAATGAGACCTACTTCCACACATCTGGGTCACCCAACCGTGCAACTAAGAAGAAATTTCAGGTCCATTCAACCGCGGGTTTGTGTAATGTACAGAGGTGTTATAAGACAGGTCTAGCAGTTTTAGCCCCGGGAGACCTTGCGCAAAGATGGTTGTCAAACGTGGTACGTCCTCAACTAAATCATTGTCTTAGGGTTGGGATAGGTATTGGGGAATTTTAAATTCCTACAACAACTTTTTTAATGGAATTTGGATGCATAAAACATCCACAATGAAGAAAACTGTAAAACTAGTAGAATTTTCCTAGTCAACTAGCAGGGGTGTGCAAAAAATGGATGACTTTCAGACCAGATTGTATTCAGAAATTCTATTGAAGTATTTGAGACTAATATATCATTATTTAACACATAGTACCATCTAATACTTCTTTCATGGACATTAGTTCATTCTCATTGCATTAAACTGTCAAAAACCCCACTAGATGGGCACATAAATATCTTCTCATGAGCATTTTAACATGGAAGCTCTATGGAACAGAATATTACTGTCATATATAGATCAAAAGGAATAGATATCAGCTATATAAGTCACATGAAATAAGATAGAAGGGGAAGGGAGAGAACAAGGTGAATGGGAACCTTGGGGTGCATCTCCCAAGAGACTGAGGCACAACACTCAGTAAGAAAGCCTTAGCTTCATCAACCAAACTGATAAATGAGGCTCCATTTGTATTTAAATAAACCTGGGTGACTTGTTGAGCAAGTTACCACTTGCTAATTCCTAACCCTAGCCACATGGTGCACCCTCAAGAAAATACCATGTATGAGACAACATAGATGTTTCCATGTCATCAAGCTTCATTCAATTTAGAAACTGTGCCTCCTTAGGCCCAGAGTTTCCTGCTTTTTATTATGACAACTTTTGTACATTGCCTTCTTTTGTAACTGGACCTAAAAATGGAAAATACGCCCCCCTTTGTCCCGGAGATGCCTGATTTTCCTTATGACAAATTTTCTGCACTTTTTATTTTGTGACTAAACCTCCAAATGGAAACTGTTCCCTCCTTTGGCCTATAGTTTCCTCTTTTGTGTCTGACTGCTTTTTCTTTGCTTTTGGTACTTTCCCTTTTTTTCCCTGCTTGATTTTGTCATCCCTGTGACAATTTCTAATTATCCTCCTTGGAAAGTTGGCTTGTCCAAGTGCACCCTCCTGACATGGAAACTTATTTTCCATATTTTTAATTCCACAATAATTAATAATGACAAGAAATCAAACCAAGTACACGCCTCCTAGATAATTATTTGAGAAAAAATCACTAAGTTATTTAATTAATGTCACTTAGAACCCCTAGGTGTTTAGCAGGGTCAACACTTTTGGTGTTCAATAAGGTGGGGACATGACACATGCACAATAGATTCAAAATATTCCTTGAACAGGTGCTTCAAAAGGGCTCGAAACAACATAATTTTGGTGCAAGTCTATAATAGCTCATACTACTTATCCTTCTTTTCATGTTCACCACTTCAAAATATTTCTGTACAACATACCTCTTATTTTCCCATGTAGTTATGAATGTCAACATAGGGGGTCCACAAACATTTATGGTTTCATATGGTTGGAAGATGCACCAAATATGGACATGTTGGAATAGGGAGATGTTGTCATGTTTGAAGATGCAAAACATTACTTTGACAACTTTGTTACAACATGGAACCTTCCTACCATCCACTTGTGAACGCCTAGGTTGCATCACTCTTCTATAAATGATCCATGCGCTTTTGGATCAACATCCATACTTGTAGAAAACCACTTGGATGATTATGAAGAACTTGTCAATTGTGTTCAAAGACACACAAAATGTTCAGTCTTCTTGCCTTCACAAAAAAGGAACGTCTCTTAAATGTCATTATGTTTCCCCTTTGACGTACAAGCTACCCTTCTGTTTTCATTGATGCAAATGAACATAAAAAAATATAACCCTGCAAGAAATTATTCCTTGTTAAACATTCACAACTCAATTATGCTTTCAATATGGAGAGCTAATGTTGATTTCCAACTTGTTCTTTGTAGGCATGTTGTCCTCAAATACATTTTGAACTATGCATCAAAAGCAGAGACAAAGTCAGAAAGCTACCACGTTAGTCTTTCTCAACTATCACATGAAACACCGACTAACGATACTATACTTCAACCAATCCATCGATTCGTTTCACAAACAATTGCAGATCGAGACATCAATGCATGAAACTTTCCACTTGCTCCTAAAACTCTCTCTTGTCCTTTGCAACCGCTCCTTTGTTTCCCTGAATGTGTGCCAAAGTGTTTTCCTCTATGTTTTTTATGACCCAACTAATACCCATCCACCCCCCCCCTTCATTTTTGCTTATGTGCAAGGACCCCCTTCCCTTGAACAACTAACCCTTTTTGAAGTTGCTTGCTCTTGGTAATTCTCACCTCGTAGAAAAAAATATCAATGGAAACCAAGAGTCCCCTCCTACATTTTTTTGTGTCTTTCCTCAGTCCACTTCCATTCCTCCATTTGATTATGATTCCTTCATACCATTCTATTGGAGTGAACTTCTCCTATACAAACATTTTTTGTGCCCTCCCTGGCGACATCGAGACCATAAATTTTGAAATAACTTCTCATTGGCATCACATTAAAGGCACATACATTGTATGTCATGTTGATTGCTTATTAAAACATCCCTCTACACCTCCATATGATGATTCCACCTCTGATCCAATTCACTTTCCCTTTCCCATTAACATGGTTGAATGGGAAATCCTTTCTCAGCTTTGTCCTGGTAACAACATCCATGTTGATGTCCTTGACATGCTTGGACATTGTGAGTTTGAAAAACATCACAATTGGACACAACAATATCCCTTCACATTTGCATGAGACAACCATATCGTTCATTGACTTCAATCGCTTATCCATCCAACTACACCAAGATACATATTCACCTTCCAATTCACCTGATTCCTTGTCTCCCACACAATGCATAGCCTTTGACCTAGTGCTTTCCCACTTTGGAAATACTACGATCCCCACCCCACTCAAAATGGTCATTCAAGGTACTACAGGAACATGTAAGTCTTACTTGATTTATTTCCTAAGATCTACCTCCAAAATGCCCTTTTCCACAATGCCTCCCCCTTTCTTCTCCTTTCTCCAACGGGTGTTGCAGCCTTTAACATACATGCGCTTACAATACATTCTTCTCTGCAACTAGCCATTGTTGAAATGCACCCTCTTAAAGGCCAATATCTTTCAAACCTTCAAGAAAAACTATGTAATATTCAATACATCCTCATTGATTAAATGAGCTTCATTGGCCCAAAATTGTTAACCCATATTGATGTTCATTTATGTGAATTTTTCCCTTCCCAATGTACAATCCCCTTTGGTGGTTTTCCATCATCCATATTGGTGAATTTAGACAATTGTGCCCTATAAAGGACATCCCCATGTATGTCAAATCATCACATGGAAATGCTCTTCGACATACTTTTAACACTTTTGTCACACTTTCAACCTTCTTTTTCCAACATGGTGATAACCCTTCTCAAATTGCCTTTCTCCAACTCTTACTCGGCCTTCGAAATGCAACACCAACTCTTGCATATTGGACACTCCTCATGAAAATAACAACCTCCTCCATTTCACATGAAGAGAACTATGCATCAGTGAACATTCCCCCCACTTGTATGCAACTAATAGCTCTATTGCATTGCACAACAAACACATGTTAAAACACCTTAGCATGCTAGTTGATAATTACTTTGCAGAACAAAGGAATTAGCATGTCCATCAATCCATAGATGATGAACAATTTCCCTTCAAGGTTCTTCTTGATATTGGTCAACATGTCATGTTAACTGCTAACTTATGGGTTGGAGAAGGCCTTATTAAGGGATCACTTTGCCAAGTCACTTCCATTGTCTACAACTCCAACAATCAACCCCCTACCTTACCATCCTTAGTTTTTATTGAATTCATCCACTACAAAGGAGCCCATGGGATGCTTCTAATCCAAACTATGCTCCCATCCATCCCATAACAAGAGGTTCACGTAGGAAACTACCATTTTGTATGACATGGGGTTTAAAAATACATAAACCACAAGGCATGACCCTACAAAACGCAACAATAGATATTGGGAACATTAACAAACAAGGCCTTACATTCACTACAATATCCAGAGTTAAATATATATCAGTCCTTCACATATATCCATTTTCTCATTATCTATATATTCTCGAATGCAAGATAATCTCTACGTCCAACGTAGGAAACAATAGGAAGCCTTTCTTGCTTCAAAGTCTTTGCAAGCACATTGTCCTTAAATCTTGCATTTGTTTGCTCTAAATGTGTACTTGCTACGAATATAATTTTTTTATATTGCTTTCATTTCTCTTGTTCCCATTATTGAATAGTTTGATACAAAAGGGAAACAAATACAAACATATCTTTCTTTTCCCTACAAATAGACATGTTTTTTTAGTCTGTATTATTTACTTCTATGTGACACAATTTATTGTTTCAATGCAACATACAAATTCACCACTTGATGATGTGTTTCTCTTTTTACATAAAATATAAAATTTTTTTTTACCACTCTACACTATTTACTTCTATGTGTTACTATTACAGCTGATTTTACCACACATGGTAGATCACACATTTATGGCCTTCCCTGTCCCTCTGCAAACTCTTTGGAGCCCATGGACTATTTTTGTACCTTTGATGTTTCCATGATCATCCCTAAAAACACTCATTATTTTCCATACGTGACTTTTTAACCCTTTCTTGCGTATACACGCGGATATAACCCTTAAACCCACGTACATCGGGATGTGTGCAAAAGGCCAAATATTTTTGGAGTTTTCCTTGATGTGGATCCAAATCACTTGTCTCTTTGCCTTCCATATGCCTCGTGATCACTCAGATTGGACCTTCCATTACCCCATTGAAGCACTATATAAGGAACCCTTTGGATACATTGAAGAAAGGAGGATTTAAAGAGCAAGAAAACTATAGTCCATTGTTTTCATAGCTTGCTTATACTTGAGTCTACATCCCTTTGTCCCTTGGAGCACTTGGTGTTCTTACAAGCTTTCCTTTGCTGGTGAGCTTGCTATTGAGAGATGGAGGCTTGAGGTGGTGGAGGCCTAGGTGGAGGACTCGGTTTCTCCAATTCGTTGACGTGCCGGCAGAGGTTGTCATTCATGTAATATCTGATTTATAGTAATAGAAATATATTTTCCTATACTATGATGTGCATTTAAATGAATATTGAATCCATGGATGCTTTTAATTGCTCATACATTATTGATTATATATGCTAGAGTAGGTCTAACACCATTATATATCATTCTTGTCTTGTTTGTTGTTGTTGAGAGAGCAAATTGTTAACACAAGCGAGATTGGAAAAGCTCAATAGGTATCTACATCAACCATCTAGAATAAGGTATGTTTCGGGCTCCTTTAGTGTTAGATGTTTTATTTCTCTTACATATTGGGAAGGGATTGATTTCTGCAGCTACTCTATCTGTTTTGGTATACCCCAAGCCATAGGAAGTTTTCTTTGTAATAGTTACCATTTATTGTTTCAACATGTCTATGGTGTATTAGCTATATATGTTTTCTTATAAAAACAACCTAGCTTTTATTCTCAAACAAGTCACCTTGACATGTGTTATATATTTGTTTTTGCTTATAACATGCAAAGGCTGTGACATTGTTCATATGCAGTGTTTTGCTCTTGCTGTAAAACAAAATTCACTATGGAATTTCTGAGCACATTACCCTACTACTGTCAAAAAACAAAGGAACATAGGGAAGCATTAAAACAGAAATAAACATGCTTTGAATCATCATATGTGCTTCCAACTAATTACATCCGTCCAACTATTCAGTTGCTCCTTAAATTGAGGAACCTGCTTGAACATGTTCTTTGTTCTTGCTGCAAAACATAACTAGATTTAGCAAGCATGAGCATACTTTCATACTACTTTCAACAAATAAACGAGCACGAAAAAACATTACAACAGATGGAAACATGCTTTGAAGCATCATCTGTGCTTCTAATTTATTGCATTTTTCAACCACTAAGTTGCTCTCTAAATTGAAGCAATTGCTTCAACGTGTTATGCATCTACATGAAAGAGATACAATTAGACATATACAACAAGATATGGTTTTTTGAAATCCACATCTTGGTCCATCCATTTCTTGTACTTGGTGTTGTCGTTTCTAGCAATCTTATTGTATATATGATTGACTTGTACTAGATTCTTAGACTTAGTATTCTAGACACTTCCTTGCTCTATTTTGGTGTATTGTTTTCTAACAACTTATACTCCTACGCTTGTTATATTTTATCTCCCTCGTTGACATCCGTGTATAACATGGTTCAACTCTTTATATAATTACTATCAAAATGTTAAGTCAACTTTACTTTGTTGCACCTTCAATTTTCTTTTGATATACTCTTATGCACTGATATGTTTCCTATGGTTATTGTTACTTCAACTTTAAAATGGCCATTTTTTATGGTATCACAATGTGTTTTTCTTACTATCATTTATCCAAAAAAAGGTGAAAATGTATAAACTTCTAAATCTATATGCTTTGTACTCTTAATATGGAATATTCTTTGGTAGCTATATCCACATTTTTGTTAATGTTGAAAATCTCATAGTATACCTGCACATTATCCATGGGATTGGATTTCTCTTTATTTCTTTTCCTTTTTTACCCGTCTACAACATGCTTTGTTATGAATGTTGATGTTGGACAACATTCAAGTAAGCCTACATTTTTCCAAAAAAATTAATGTCCAGTTATATGTCCATGTTCAGTTGTTTATTTTCCTTTGCAATAATTAAGTGTTTATAATGGTTCATATCTATAAATGCTTTCTCTCGTGTACTTGTATAAAAATGTGTGTTGAATTCTCTTCCTATATTTAAATGTTTCTTTTCCTTTGAAATAATGAAATGTGTATGATGGTTCATGGATATAAATGATTTGTCTCAAGTCCTTGTATACATTTTATAATCATGTTTGTTCAATTATCTCTTCATCTCAGTAAGTTTTTTGTGTTAAAAAACTTCTAGTGTTCACACATGTTTTTTTTTCATTTAAAGAAATTTCAAAACTTAACAAATAGGTACGTTGACCATTTTTGATCAATGCAAATCCATTTATATGTTTTTCCCAAAACAAATTCGACCACATCATCATCGTGACACTTCATACGATCAATATTACACTAGTGGATCCCATAATTTAATTTGGACCTTCCTTATATGGTGATGATAAAATGGGTTATATCCCCACCTTGTTATTACATCCTTCATCTTATGGTTTGATAGGTGTTTATCCATCCTTAATTTAAGGTGTTTAGACTTTGTCTTGTGTTGACCCTCTACTTGTTGGTCATATGTGCTAACACCCTCCTTAAACATGTAACCCTACCTCTTTGTCATGACCCTACCACGCTCTCTTCTTCTATGATCTACAATTCCTACCCATCCCTTTTGAAACACAATTCTTCTTCCTCTTCCAAAACGTGAAACACATGGACTATTATTGGATTGTGAAGAGAACCTACTACCCATGTTGACTATTTTAGAGCTTCCATTAGTAAGATAAATATTCAAACAACGAGAATAAACATGGAAATGGGTATGCCCAATATGAAGAGATATTGTTTAGTTTTAGATGTTCCATCCATGCTTTCTACATAGTTGTAGTGTGGTTATTCCTGTGTAGCCTCATGTACGTCTCTCACTACTTCATGGTGACCATTGGCAGGAGAAATAAAATAATGACAACTGCATTGAAGGACATTGACAAGAAATAAGGGGTGGTGAATTAAAAATATCTGACATTATATAGGAGCTTTACTTCTGAATCAAGTCGTGGCCACACAAGAAGATGGATCTAGATAAAGCGTGAAGGGAAAGCATTACGACAGTGACCTGGGATTCCAAGCTCCCTTTCCAAACAAACCTCCATGAAAAAAAGTGACCTAGATTTGAAAGTTGATTATTTTTCCTCTTCTAAAATGTGTAACACATGAACTCTTATTCGATTGTCAAGAGAACCTGCTACCCATGTTGACTATTTTAGAGCTTCCATTTTTCATGTGAAACTGCCATCTATTGTGTATTACTGTCAGGTTCCTACAAGGATTTTTTTGAGGGTTTCATATTCCATCTTGGGACTACCACTACCTAGATTTACTATCTTGAGAGGAGTCGAGACTGATGTTAACCCTGTTATTCATTGTTTAATTGTTCTCAAAGGGAAAGGTTTATTTTGTGGTTGTTGTTGTTAATGATGAATATGACACTACTGATTGAGGGCTACCATTGTTGTTATAAGTTCTAATATGGCATGTAAGTGACCACCAAGACCTTATTTGAAAGTTAATTCCTTTTCCTCTTCCAAACATGTAACACATGAATTGCTATTCAATTGTCAAGAGAACTTGCTGCTCATGTTGACTGTTTTAAAGCTTCCATTTGTCATGTGAAACTGCCATCTGTTGTGTAATGCTTCCAAGTGCCTGTCATAATTTTTTTGAGGGTTTAATATTCCATCTTGGGACTGCCACTTCCTATATTTACTATCTTGAGGGGAGTCTAGATTTATGTGAACCATCTTGTTCAATTTTTAATTGTTTTCAGAGGGCAAAGGTTTCTTTTATGGTTGTTGATGTTAATGATGAGTAGGGCACTGCTTGTTGAGGGCTACCACTGTTGGTATAAGTTCTAATATTGCTTGTAAGTGACCACCAAGACCTTATAGAGAAGATTCCAAGTTTGTTATTATTGAATTTATGTTTGTTATTACATGAAGGTGACCACCATTGTATTGTTTAATGGTTTTTATGGCTTCCACTTCTATTTGGATTATGTTTTGACGATGCCCTTGTTTAAATAGAAATGTTGTGAGGTGTCTTTCACCATTTTACTATCTTGGTTAAATTTTTGACATTGATCTTGGTTGTTGTACCTATTCCTCTACATGTCTAAACCCATCCTACAACATTTTCTATCTCTCTCTCTCTCAGGTATGTACAAACCCTCATGTAAGGGTCACTTTTGTTTCATTTTTTGACTTACCTATAAGAGACATATATTGTTTTGAAAGAAAAATTTCAAAGTATAAGGAAGGTCCCAATTCACCAAGTAAGTTATTGGACTTGTTCTTTGTTTTGTTGCGTGTTATATCTATTACTACTTTATTACTGCTACTACAGTTTTTCTATATACTCTTACTATTGCTGCTACTTTGTTGGTTATATGTTTGCATTTGTTTAATGTGTGCTTCAACTTTAACTCAGTCATGTTTGGAAGTGTTAAAGTTGAAAAAGATGAAAATTATCTTTTACTTTATCAGTTCTAAACTTCTCTACTGTACTATTTTTTTTTCAGTGTTAGTCTTGTAAAATACAATTTTTACTTATCTGATTAAAACCCTTTTTTTAACAAATCACGCCCTCTTTGGGAAAATTCTAAGAACATAAAATAATAAATAAAACCAATATTAGATTGTGACAGTGATGTAATTCTTGATTGCTTGGAAACAAGTGTAGATGTCCTTAATTATGAATCAAAGTAGTGTTTGTTTAGTCTTTGGGGAATTTACCAAAAGTAGAAGGTTTGACATAGATTAATTGTTAAACATTTGAGTTTATGTCTGAGGTATGGAATAAAAAAATTCTTTTGGAGACTTGTCACAACTTTCAATTCATACCCTTTTAACTCTTGCACGTGAGCCAGGGTAAGGAACTTGTTTAAATTTTCTACTTTCATAAACCTGCTCATTGTTTTGTTATGGAATCCTCTGATAGAGCATGAATTTTATAGAAGCAACAACACTTAGAATCCCAAAAAACCACCCCACACTCAAATATAAGACGTCCTAGCCTTAATTTGTTTCAATTCATACAAGTTACTCCATACACTCCTTTTCTTTGATTGTCTACTCAACATAGAATATTGACTTTGACATTTCTAACAAGTGTAGGTCCAATGGAAATCGTCCTTTGAAAATAAATGTGAAGATACGCTCTTGCATATGAAGTTTATTGGGTATACGTTTTCCTTTTCAAGCAATCCCCTTGCTTAAATATATTGATGTGTTTCTTGGATCTGTTATTTTGTCCTTTAGGTTGTCAACCTCAACTCTTCGTTGGAAATGAGATTTGCAAATAGGATACCTAATATATCCACAAAACCAATAATTATTATTCGGATGGATGTTTCACATGGTTCTCCAATACATGCAGATTCACCTTCAATTTCAATGGCATGTCTCTTTTACAAATTATCAAATTTCTTAACTAAAATTGACAAACGTTTAATTTTAATTTTTAATATACGTTTTATCTGGTAATTTTTTATGTTATATATTTTCTTCTTTTTCTTTGGAAATATTATAATTTGTTGTTCAATCCAGCGTTGCATAGTTGTATGCTAACCTTTTCTATCAGTCATATAAATGTTATTTATAGAGGTATGAAGTTTGCTATTTGATTTTAGGGAGGCAAAGTTATCGAGATTCCATACCTTCCAATGCTCAGGTAAGCTTAGAACCTTCCCTCTGTGGTATCAGACAAGTACCTTAGGACACTTACCATATGAAGATAGGAAATCTTAATTGCACAAGCTCTATAAAGGGTCACTCACCTCAGCTTTGTGAAAGATTAATTATCACTTACCTTTTCCACGCATTACCAGAAACCTGATCATGAAATCAATTTCTTTTTATGTTCCCACATTCTCATTACCATGCCACTTTTGACACTATAGTAGCACATTACTAATGAATTTACATAATATATGCTAGGAATACATGGTGGGTTTAGGTTTTTTATCCTCCAAAATACTCTAGCTCTGTTTATTGTTCCATTCATGTTGCATGTTTCTGCTAACATAGATCTCTATTGACCCCCAAGGGTTTTGGCTTGTTGGCCAACNGGGGGGGGGGGGGGGGGGGGGGGGGGGGGGGTCAGGTAGGCTGCTCAAGGGTTATAGTAGTAGCGATGGGAATAGACCCCATGCCACGCGAGTATGAAACCTTCCAGTTGCCAATTCCTCTGTACAAAAAAAAAACATAGACCTCTATTGTGCTCATTCAAGTGACCTTACAACACTCACTATGCAAATATAGTAAACCCTTTCTTGCACAATTTCCTTCAATCTAATGAATAAACCTTTGGTTGTCATGTTACTTAAAAAAATTGGGCATCTATCCTGGTACCAACACTCTCCATTCATGGTTTCCTCCACTACCATTGGTTTGATGGATATTCTTGGTACTGCAACATTTGGGGGATACATACAGAGGTTTTTCTTCATGTTAGTATCCTTAATAACCAAAGAATCGACGCAATTATAGATAAAATCATTTTGAAATATTTACAATAGGTTTGCAAGACAACATGAAACAATGCATTGAATTTTTAATTACTCATCCAACAATGCTAACGAAACCAAATAAATACTCCACACTGTAATTAGGAAATATACCAATAGATAATAAGAATCCACTGAGAAAGCATACACAAATTTATCAAGCTTGCTGCTGGAAAAAACGAACCCAAATTCAAAAAACGTTTGTGCTCTATTCCTTATGGAACAATGTTAGGACTCTCTCAGAGTGATAGTAGTTTCAAATCTTTATCTCTTGAATATTTCAGTGTTGTATTTCTTCCCTTTATCTTCAAGTACACCTCTAAATCCATGTATATCTACTTCCCACATAAGTCTTGTATCTCTCTTCCCTCCTCTACTTCCCATGGTTTCAACTCTTCCTCTTGGCTATTCATGGCCAAGGATCTAACCAACCAGCCTAATTGTACTGCACATGCAGCCTTATTCCAAGACCATCCAAAAATATTGTCACGTCAAACTAAATCCTTCTCTAAAATCTCATACAACTACATCAAATAGTTTTTTACAGCCATAGAAGTGTCTCAATAGATTACATACGAATTGTTCAAGAGAACAGTCCCTAATATAATGTTTTTAACACTACATAAATGCCAAAAATAGGTTTTAAACAAGACTTCATAGGATCAATACATTTGAAAATATCTGCACTTTCAACTGAAGGTATGCTTAATCAATAAACTGGTTTGATGTGTTCAAATATTTTTCCATTCTTTGATTCCAACACTGACCAAACTCTAGCTTCAAGTTGTAAATGTTTTTTGGAAAGGACAATAGCATTAAGCTCTCTATAGACATGAGAAAATGAGATGTAATTAAACTGATTTCATTTTATTAACCTCCTCAAAAGAGTTGAAAAAAAACTTCCCATTTCAAATTCCCCCTTCTATCTAATTTATGACTAATATTAAGTCACCAAACAATTGAAGTTTAAATGTCCCTTTCTAAGTGGATAGGATTAAAAGAAGTTTTAGAGTTAGAAGCCCAACATAGTTATTTGGGTATCTTTCCCACAAATATCCCCAC
This sequence comes from Pseudotsuga menziesii, assembly GCA_001517045.1. Lineage (NCBI taxonomy): Eukaryota > Viridiplantae > Streptophyta > Pinopsida > Pinales > Pinaceae > Pseudotsuga > Pseudotsuga menziesii. The sequence goes on along the minus strand of LPNX010816491.1, from coordinate 82,491 downwards.
AACGTCAAAATAACCCCATTCCCTAGAGGCTCATGAAAATGATATCTATTGAAACTAACTTTGGCAACTATAATTGAAAAATATAGATCTGCTTTGAACAAGACACTACAAACATGTAATAAATTTATCCTCAAATAAGCATGCATTCCTAGCAAGCCACATGACAAGGCTACCACTAGGTAAAGGGAAAAAATTTCAAATGTCTAAATCAGTTTTCAAACTTCTCAAATTCCCCCCAAAATCCCTATACACTAGCTTTCAATTATTTAAAGCCCCAAATATTAGAGGATTGCATAACAAACACCATTTCTTTATGGCACAAATATGTCATCCTTGGGTGTAGGAATCTCTGTTGCATCTTATGTTTAAAAAAAAAAACTCTGTGTTCATTATGACATTAAATAGTCACACATGGTTTTCATAGCTTCTGAATAACTAGATAAGGTACACCTTATTTTATTTAATTCTTACATTTCTATGTTTATTTTCTTGTATTTCCTATAATAGTTTCTAAGCAAGTTTCTCTTGTAATGCCACAAAAGTATAGAAATGATGATCTAATCACCACTTGCTAAATAAATTGCAATATATTTGATAAGCTTTCACCTTAATATGATATATTGTAAATGGGATAGGTGTATTCCTTATAGGTATAGAGGGGTTGATGATACCTGTAATGGAAACACTAAGCATATATTTTAATTTCTTATGATCACTTCACAAAGTGGACCGGGTCTTCTTTTTCCAAAGGTATTGAATTTATACTACTTTCTTAAATCTTCACGGTTCTCATTTGTTTGTTTATATTATTTTGATTATTTGTTGTATTTTCTTAATTTGGTTTCCTTTTTTGACAATTAGATGTAAAGTTAGTTAGTAATGGAAGATGAGGTGAATTTGAGGTTTCCAATTGATTCCAGAAATCAATAACAAAAGGTATATGGTATTTACATCATCTTCAGCCAAATATGAGTATGTATCAACTCACTCACTCTTACTATGGAAAAAGTCTAGTTTCTCAAACCTATTTTAAAAATTGTATATATTTACTTTGTTGCAAAAATGGCTGGTGTGGCTTCCTTTTGAGATGATTTTTTGGGATGAAGGGATTTTTGTCATAGAAGAATGTATAAATTTAGGTTTTGAACACTTTTTTCTAAAAAATGCTCCAAGCATGGTCTGTAACGTTTGAATTTCCCTAGCACAAGAAACACAGTTGACATGCTTTTTGTTTTTAAACAATTGCTATGGAATATGCCCAATTTTCCTTTAGGTTCTGCATGCATGTCACGATGTGAGATATTAAATGGTGATCAAGAAAATAATTAACAATAATCACTAAAATAGTCATCAATGATTTCCTATGCATTGAATGCATTTGTACAGTATGCTTTAGATGCAGGGGGGTCAATGTATGTGATAATTTGTGTTTACTTTATCTCTCTTTGTTTTGTAACACAGATTTGGAAATCATATGAGGACTTGAAAATGTGAAGTAGCTCTTAGAATGAAATACCTCAATTCGATCAAGAATATTATCTTGTAGATATTTGACATAGGCATATAGGAAGAGAAAATGGAATTGTAATTCAGGAAATTTTAAACATGGTGATGAGATTGGTGTTGGTGGAAAAAAATTGAAATTGTTAGGTATTGATATTGAGCTTCATGTTGAGTCTCCACTACCTCCATAATGGAAACAATGTTTAGACCTTCAGGTTTCTTGGCTTCTTTTATTTATTTTATTGATTACATATTGTGTTTATCCTTTATTCATGGTTTCTTTTGTTGGTCATTTAATTCATCAATGATTTAATTGCAGACAGGGAAAATATATTATTACAATTGAGTGACAAAAGAGAACACTTGGAATTATCCAATAGAAACAAGTCCATTTTTTTGATGTTATCCTATCCCATTGGACCTCCAAATGAATATTCCATAAAACGGTCAGATATGGAAGGAACAACAGAAGGAAGAACTAAGTTGCACCTGGAAGGAAGAACTTGTCAGATCTCTTTGATGAAAATAGAGGAGAAATTATTGTAGTGGCCTGTGCACATTGCCACATGTTGTGATGTTTTAGAAGTATTTTCCTTCATGCGCCAACTGCAAATATGTGGACCTCAATTTGGCATTTAAAAAGAATAATATTATTCCACTGAGGCAGACACTCAGTTTGTTTGTTTATGATCATGGAATTGTACATGACACAAAGTAACAACAAATGAATACATTTTGAAGCTTTGTAGATTTGAATCTAATGTTGTTTTATGACAAAAATTTTTGCAGTGATATTTCAGTAGGCTATGCTTTACATGGCATGCATGCTAATACATTTGATGATACATAAGGAATTTTTTTACCCATCCCTTGTTGGGTTTGCAATGACCTGATGGTCAAGATAAAATTTCTCAAGCTGAAACCTGGCAGTGGTTCAGGTTAAGTGATGAGAACTATATTATTAGACAACAATGACCACATTACAGATAATATAGGTGCAATAATACATAATAGAAAGTGAATATAATTAAGTGCATTACTCTCTTATCCTTCAATGCATAGTTTGTAATATTCTCTTTATTTACATCAACATTTTATGATTTTTTTTATTTGACCAAAACATTTTCGATTGCATCTTTGATAGTGAATATTTTTACTAGGAATCTATATGTGAAGTGAACAACCCAAATTTGTTGTCATCTTATTGTTTTCTTCATGGAATTTCAATAATGAGGAGGGAAATATTTATGATATCAATTTGACTATTCTATTTTTTAATTCACCACGTTTACTTTACTCACCATTTATTTTATTTTTCCCTTTGACATTCCATTGCAACTTCTGGTGCAATTGGTAATTTTATATACAATGATCCATTTAGTAGGGGGAATTCTTATTCTTATATTAAATATCTCTATCGCAATTTTATGACAACCCTCTTTACCATTAGTGTAACACATTTCAAGGTGTCATTCAATACAGTTATTCTTTCTTTAGCATATTTTCTAAGTACACTTTCAATAGATCAACTACCATTTAACTCACATTATATCTTATATCCATAATTTCTCTACATTAATTAATCAATTTGATAATTAGAGTAGATAATCATAATAAATTTTATAATTTAATTAAAAAAACTTAATCAAGTAAACGGAAAATGAAATTAATACCTATGAAGCTATTCGATTTAGTAGTCTAAATCCTTCTCCAACACTCTAAATAGTCCAAATCCTTCCCCATTTTTTCCCAAACTATAATTGATCTTATGAGTGAAACTAGAAGCTTAACCAAATACCTAGTTTTAGGAAACCTATGGGTTTTCTAGCCGTTAGTTCCCTTGCTCTAATAACAACAACATCTATCCAATACCTTTGTAGTAGAATCCCTTCGTAATTATTCTAATATCAAAGCATAGATCGTAATATAGTTTTGTTTCCAAAGTCAAAATATGGTGTTAATCATTAACACGTTCTATCAAGGTGTCATGTAAAAAGGAAAATTGACTATCCAACCCTTAATATGATAAATAAAATCCACTAGGGTTCCTTCTAATGAGTCCTAAAAACCCAATAAGATAAATAGGTACAAAGTACTAATTAAAAGGAAAAAAAGTAATATATAAATAGAAAGAAAGATAAGATTTTGCACCTTTGTAAGTTAGATCCTCTAAAATGCTAGAGGCGAATTCTAACTTGTGAAACTAAAGAAAAAAATATGATTCCCTTGAGGGACTAGAATTCCTAGCTTAAAAATCTTTATGAATCCCCAAAATTTGTGGACAACATTCAAACCCTTTCTACAGAGGAATATATTTTTTCTTTAGATAACAGAGTTTCGGGTTAAGTGGCTCACAAAAGTGGAATCTAAGGACATCGAAGATGGCCAAGCAAAAATTTAAAAAAATGGAGATCCTATCCTCATCCCTCACATTCATAGGATCTTGGATTTAGCTGTCAAGTAGGGTTTCCCTAAATCCTAGACTCAAATTCTCATTATTCCTATCTTTAAAAGCGGAGATTGAAAAATCCTTCTATTTATAGGACCATTATGATTAAGCCCCTTTGAACCAAGTTATATGCCAAATTATTTTGGAAACAAGATCAACATATGAATATAAATCCACATAAAGAAGAGCTTAATGCCATGCTAGATTTAGGAGATATTGTTCAACCATGGATCCCCTTGTTACACTTAGGAATATTGCATAGGAGTTAGTTATTATAATAAAACCACTGTCCTATGTTTATTCATTGAATTAAAAAAAGTGTTTGACACAATGCCTAGAACTAACCTTATGAATAGATTAGAAGAGATGAAATTTCCTTTCGAGTTGAGAGATGCTATGATAAGGTTGTACAAGAATGGAATTTCCATGTTTAAGAACAATGAGGATTTGTAAGAAGAAACTACTTGCAATATAGGAGTTAAGAAAGGTTGTTCCTTGTCCCCTGCCCTTTTTGTCATATACATTGACAGGTTAGAAGTTTGTTTAGAAGAGGAGGCTGTGTTGACACGAATTGTCAACAAGATATTCAAAATTATCAAGGATTTTTTCTCTATTATGGGTCTGGTTGTTAACACTCACAAAACAAAGGTAATGTTAATCAAATCCAAAAATATCACTTACACTAATTTCATGTATAACAATATCAAATTGGAGGAAGTGACTTCATACAAATATCTCAAAATAGATCTTCAACACAAGCTTAACTTGAACTATAGCATTACGAAAAAAAATTGAGGGTGGAAATCTAATTATGGGATTGAAATTAGTTGTTAATTAATAGACCTTTGGATCTAGGATAAGAATAAACACTTCTTTAAACCTCTTGTCACTCGTGTTATTTTATATTTTTGTGAAATTTGGGGGTACAATGTCTCTAGAGAGTTGTCGAGAATAATATTAAAAATTCAAGTGTTTTACACCTTATAATCTCAAAATTAAAGGAAATACACCTTGTCCTGTCCTCCTCGTAGAAGCGAGTCTTCCCCCCATTAGGATCATGGGTATGACTAAGTATCTAATGTACAAGAATGAGATAATAAACATGGAATACAAGAGGTTTCCTAAGATTACTTCAAAATCTGATCAAAATCACATACATCTCAAGTGGGGATTAGCATTAAGATGCTAAGTCATAGTTAAATCATTTGGGAATCAATAAAGATATCACTTTTAATAATAACTATAGTATTAAAAATATATTATATTCAAATTTAAGGAGAAATTGTGGTGTAATAAAAAAAAATAGGATAAGAGAAAATTAAGATACTATAAGGAGGTGATCAACCCTAATATAGAAGATCAAAAGTATCTCTCTATTTTAACTATCATAAAGAAGAGAATCATCATTGCTAAATAAGAACAAACTCTCATGAGCTCCATAGAAAAACAAGGCATCGAACAATTCCTAAAATGTCGTGGGTCAATGGAATTTGTCATCTTTGTGACAGAAAGAGGGTTGGAGAAGAAAATACTTTCTCTTAGAATTTCTTGTGTACACCCACATTAGATCACAATGCCACAATATTTTTTACAATACCAACCTTCCTAACCTTTCAACTCATCAAAACTATGGTGATTTAAGAATACCTCTCTTAAATCTTTTCAAGCACACAAATAAATGTTTTAATAAAACCAAGCAATTCCTTACCTTTCTTAAGGTTTGATAAACAGAAGTTGGTCTCATGGACATTAATAACTACCACCATCACCGTGATATTATTAATTGGGTTTAGATTGGGTGGTTGAGGGGTATAATTATTATCCTTCCAAGGTTCCAAATCCCACTTGTGACATGATTTCTCTCCATGATCCAATTGTTGATTGAGACTCTTTGTGAGCCAAGAGAAATATCCTACTGTTTTCTATGGACTGGAGGGTTGGTGTCTTAGTAATCCATGGGTCGAAAGTGTGGGATAAGATAATTTCTTGAAGATTTGTTTTCTCATTACAATTTCATTGGGTTTTTACATTCTCCTTTAGAACTATTTTCTTCATGAGTTTTAGTTTGTTAGTTTTGATGTTTGTGTGTTGCACATTTAACTGTACACATCTCATCTCCTTCTATTACTGATAATATTTAACATTGATGTTTATGTTGGTTAGGTTCCTTGTTTTATGTTGAGCATAACACAAAGGTAGTGTTTTGAGAATATGTTTTGTTTTATATTTCATTTGTATAAAAATGGAAACATTCTTATGCAACTCTTCAATGCATTTGTGTTGATTGTTGTGTATGAAAACTATTGCAATGATATTGTTGGGTTATTCATGTTCTATCTAATTTTTGTTTGGTGTCTAGAGTGTGTCTTAGGGATGCTTTCAACATAGCATAATCCCTCATTAAATCCTAGTCCCACTCCCTTCATTACATTATGGGTATTTGATAGAGGGAATTTTGAAGGAGACTAAATTCACTTATAGATCGAGTAAGCAAACCCAAATCCCTTCTTGTTAAGATCTATTATTACTAGGATTAAAAAGAAACCCACCGGCCGAAGAAGAGAGATGGAGGGTTTACAATGTTTGAAGGTTGTCATCTATAGGGAGAACATCAAACACTACCTCCACAATAGTACTTTATTTTTCCTTTGAAACCTTTTTTTCTTTCAAATTTTTTTTTTGGCCTCTAGGAAAACCACTTCTTGAGACAATGCTTCCCTTTTCTTCTACAAAATCACCCATATTTTGTACAATGTGATTCTTTTAATGAATTAATTTTTGTTGTTGTTTTTTTGTGGGAAAAAAACTCACCCATATTTCAGTCAAGATCAAATCAAAACTTAATAAATCACTTTGAAACTTTTCCATAGAACCATTACGTCTAAGAATTGAAGCTAAGCTAGTTATTATAAACTCCCATCAATCTACTATTATATTGTAACTTAACCAATCTCAATCCATACTTCCCTTATACCTTAGGTTATAGTGCTCTACATTCGTTTCTTTTTTCAAAAAAAGCATTCAAGTAATAGAGGTACACTTTCATTTACGATGTTTATAAGTGTTTGTTTCTAAGTGTTTGTCAATATCAGGGTATTTTTTTCTTAACCTATTTTACTTGGTTTTGTTTAATATCTCATTGTTCTATCATAAAAATATCTTTGTTTTGTTTTGATATGAGCTTGAGTGATCTCAACACAGTCGGCCTCCATAGCAACTCACCAAATTCTGGCTTCTGTATCCTCTTTATAGGTATGTGTGTATCTCGGGTACGACCCTTCCACCATATCCCTCTTTTTATCCTTCCAACTTACATATTACTGCTTCATTTGCTAAAAAACCCATGTATCCCCCACACAATACCACCCCATCATATCCCTCCAACCCTGTTGGTCCATTCAGCCTTTTTGAAAACCCTTCATTTTCTTTTGTCAACCTTTCTCACCAACCCCCTTCCACATCAACACCTCTATATTTATCCCATACAACACACTCCACCCTTCTAGCTACAAGCTCACTCATGCCACAAATTTCTTCCTCGAGCAAAACCCACATCTACACACATGAAACCTACCCAACGCCCCCTACCAAATTTATTTCATACATGCTTTCCACTATTACTCGGGCTCCACCCCATCACATATGTCATCTACATTGGCATTCAATGCCTAGGTATTTGGTACACCCAAGAGCCGACTCAGAGGGAGAAGATATATCACGGCTTTGGCTAGAAACCTATTGGTTATTGAAGTCTATCGTGACAGAAAACTTACCAATATAGGGGCCTTAGCACACACCCTTGCAAGTGTTAGGGTTAACCTTGACCCGAGAATGAGTCAAAGGTGGTTTAAGTCTAGCACATGTTTGGGCCCATGGTATTTGGTGGCTAATGGTATTTTTCCATGGTATTTGGCGTTCCATAGTATTTGGTGGCCCATGGTATTACATGTAAGGAAGTCTTTATAAGGCTTGAGGAGGCTCCATTGTAAAGTGACCTGGAGGTGAGTTGTGGCTAGCTTGCTTGGCTCGGTTGGTCGGTTTGGCCAGGGTAATGAAGATCTTCATTGGTGCTGGTTTTCCCCGCATGGGGTTTCCAGGGTAATTGTTTGTGTCTATGTGAACGTTACTTGCAATAATTATTTCTCGCACATATTATTTGTTATTAATGCTCGTTTAAATCCTAGAGAATTGGTATCAAAGCCATGGACCATTGTTTGGAATATAGTTGTGCTAGTTGAATGTTGTAAATGTGCAAAGTTGTGACATCCGCGGCATAAGAGATTAGTGGGTCCATTCAATTTGATTGGAGGATGTACATGGTAGTGGAATGATATGGATAGACACACCTATGGCCTGCGTGTGGCTACATTTGAGATCTGTGGTAGATTGGATGTTGATGTTGTTGCCAATCTACGAAGAAAATCATGGATATGTCACTAGATCTTGAGATCTGTTGTTTAACTGTCCAAATCTACTAAATATCTGATGGATCCATCAAGTCACTGCCCATAAACCCTCACCATATGAGGAAGGAACGACGTCCGTGTAAGGAGAAGAAGGTCGAAGATTAGAGTCGTGTGCAAGTGGATTTGTGGCAGATCGAATCTCCTGAGTGGAAGGTGGAAGGCTACATGATGGAAAGGATTAGAGGGTTTGCCTCTATATCTGTGTGCATATCAATGTGAAAAAGAGTCACTGCCATTGTAAAAGAGAAAAGATGCAGATTTAGTGTGTTAGTGGAGCATAAAGGACCAACCCATCATGGAACTACATTCTGCTAGGAAAATGAAATTCGTTGAAGGTTGGAGGAGCCTCCATTTGTAATTAGAATTGATTGTTATGTGCAAGAAACCCTCATGGATGAAGAGTGAATATGTTGTAGCTGCCGAAGGAGATTCACCCATTCAAGAGTCCACCTGTAAAAAGACCCATTTAGAACGAAGTGGTAAGCCGCACTATTTTTTAATGACATGAGAATGTAATTGAGTGGAATTGTGGAAAAGAAGGATAGAAGCCATAAATAAAGGAGTAAACTACTTAATCGACCATTTGTACCGATCGGACGACCTGGCTCGCGTGAGCGGTCACATCCGACGTTGTCGGCCGTTCGATCGGTGCAAATGGTCGGTTAAATAGGTCAATCTGTAAATAAATCATTAGAAAGGAGATGTCAATGGTGAAGGTCTTTAAATTGAAATAAGATATTTTTAAAATATATTTTTTAAAGGATGAAACGACGCCATTTAAAAGTGGAGATGTAAAAAGATTTTAATCCATGTCATTTAAAGAAAAAGAAAGTTTTTTTTTTTTTAATTTGGGATAAGATTTTATAAAAAGTTAAGTGGGTTGAGGGTAACGACATAAAATAAAGGGCTTTATTTAATTATGGCATTAAGTAATTTCCTTTAACAAGTAATTAATATTTTTGAAAGGGCGTGAATATTTGTAAGAATGTTGTTGCAAAGTATTTTAGGTAGAAGAAGGCTAACTAAGAATTGACGAGGAAAGTACATAGATGTATAATGATAATATTAAAATTTGCACATGAAGCATGATAAGTATTTCAAAATATTTTGTATTTGAGTTAAAAGTGTGTGGGGTGCATGTTCGGTGGTATCCGACACTCTATTATTTTTGGTTTCTGGTTAAAATTTGATTTCCTTAAATGCTAGAAGCAGAATGGATCCTTCTTATGCACAAAGAAGGGATGTTGTGTCAAGTGTGGAATGAACCACTGAGTAGGTACGAGGATGGCAGGTGTACTCATAGCCTAGCTTGATGTGGATTAGAGAGTTTGACTCTTTAATTGTGGGAGAAATGTGAGATGGTTCGATCTCGGTTTTGGGACCAAGATTGATGAACCATGTATGTGAAGAGAATTCCTAGACAACTGGCGGTTAGAGTAGTTGAGGACCCATGTAATCCGGTAGATAGATTCTTTTTATATAGACGTCAATGACAAGGTTGGATGCATGTACAAAAATAGCATGGTAGAAGACAAGCAAGAAAGCGAGCATGAGAAAGTGAGAGGATGAAGTAATGGATGGTGATGGTGTAATCACTATGAAGACACATGAAACAAAATTAATGGAGTAGTTTGCATGTAAATGGCATATGGTTGTAAGACCTAGTAAGGCATGGATACACCTGGTGACTCACCGGTAAAGTTGGGAGATAGACCTAGGTGATTGGGGGCTGTATGTGAGATCCACAAGTCAAGCTTAAAGGGGGGATTGTAAGGGTTAACCTTGACTCGAGAATGAGTCAAATGTGGTTTAGGTCTAGCACATGCTTGGGCCCATGGTATTTGGTGTCCAATGGTATTTTTCCACGGTATTTGGTGGCCCATGGTATTGCATGTAAGGAAGTCTTTATAAGGCTTGAGGAGGCTCTATTGTAAAGTGGCCTAGAGGTGATTGGTGGCTAGATCGCTTGGCGCGGTTGGATGGTTTGGCCAGGGTAATGAATATCTTCATTGGTGTTGGTTTTTCCCTGCATGGGGTTTCTAGTGTAAATGTTTGTGTCTATGTGAACGTTGATTGCAATAATTATTTCTTGCACATATTATTTGTTATTAATGCTCGTTTAAATCCTAGAGCTGACTCGAAGGGAGAAAATATATCATTGGATTTAGTTAGAAACCTATCAACTATTGGAGTCCGTTGCGACAAACAACTTACCAATATAGGGTCCTTAGCACACACCCCTTCAAGGGGGCTACCTTAATGCTATACATCAGTTTAAATACCAGGGGTATGGGCCACCTCTCCAAAAAATAGGCCCTTAGACGGATTGCACTTTTACATCATATAGAATATTTACTTACACAAGAACACTTGCCAAAGGGGGGAATAACATGCCAGAGATGAAACATCTCCCCCTGGGATTGCATTTTATCTCACTTGACGCTAATGGTCGATCAGGTGGTTTCCTCACCGGATGGAACACACGTAATATTAAATGTATCAACAATTGGGGTATCAGTTCTGGTATGGGGTATGCATTTCTTTATTCTAACTAGGGTTTTAAATTCACACTTCTCAATATTTATGGGTCCCACAACAATAGATTGATTGTATGGGACTACCTATTTGCAAAAAGTTTTTATTTGACAAAAAATTTCATTCTAGTAGGGGATTTAAATTCTTCCCTTGGAGACAGAGATAATTTTAGGGGCGAAATTTATCCCATGGGCTATTTTTAGGAGGTTTTCTCCAAAAAAAGATTCGTCATTTTGCAATTTTTGAAGCCCTCTTTCGCCCAATTTTGATGGGGTAAACGTTTTTCACCCTAAAAATCGCCAATTTATTATATAAACAATATAAAATCCTTGGAAATTCAAATATTTTTTGAAAAATATCGCCTAACATTTTATAGTTGGAGTTTTAAGAATTGATAAGATTTGCCAACATTTAAACACTTTTAAATAAGTATGGTTTCTTAAAAACATCCCTGCTTGGAGAAGTTGAGATCTAGGGGGATCATGCTATCAAAGACCCTATCACGGATTTTACGGTGGATAAACTTGCACACAAGGAGCTTCATGATATTGCACCCACCACTCTCAAACAAACTTGGACCAACCAAAGAGTTGGTGATTGTAGCTTCACCAAATGCCTTGACCGTTTCCTTGTCAACAATTGCATTTTGTAGCATGCAACAAGCATTGAACAATGGGTCATTATGGGTGTGGAATCCAACCATTTTCATGTGCTTATGTAAATCAAAGGTGAGAAGAACAAGCCCCCAACACCCTTCAAGTTCCGCGACATCTAGTTGCAGGAACCACTTTTCCATGATATGGTTAGGCAACATTAGATTCCCTATATTGCAAGTGAACACAATTCCGCAACATTGCAAACCCTTGATAACCTCAAAGGTATTAAAGGACACATTATTACATGGATAGAAAAGATGAAAGATCTCAAGGAGAGAACACTCACCAGCATTGGCAAATAATTATTGGCATCTCACATCTATCAGTCAGTTCATATACATATCATGTGATCACAAATGAGATATTGTTTACCTAGAAGAAAAGAGAAGGAAATATCTCCTAGATGAAGAGGTCGTTCTCAGGCTTAAAATCTATGCTACATGGTTATAACTAGGAGATAACAATTCTAAATATTTCCACAAATTCATCAAACACAAGGAACTCATTAACTCCATATGGAAGATTGAGGACTCAGATCAAAATTTGGTTCAAGGTTTCCATGATATAGCATAGGTTGGGGTACAACACTTCACAGGACTGTATAATGCAGATGATGGATCTTCGATTGGAAATATGTTACAATTAATCGCCCAATGTCCACAATCTGTCACTCAAGAACACTATGATTCCCTTATGGCTGATTTCTCACTCTCTGAACTTGAAGAGGCCATGAAACACCTCACACGGGATAAGAGCCTTGGGCCTGATGGTTGGCCCATCAGATTTTACACTAGATGATTTAATATCATTGGAAATGACCTCCTTATAGTTGTAGATGAATCCTGGAATAAAGGTAAGGTTATGGTTTCATTTAACACAGATTTTCTCACACTCATTCCAAATAAAGATAATATTGTTAATATGGATGACCTTCGCCCCATTTCTCTCTGCAACTTCATTTACAAGATCATTGCAAAAGTGATTTCCAAGTGCATAAGAAGGGTTCTCTCAAAGTTCATATATCTAGAACAATTTAACTTCCTTCAAGGCAGACATATTCATGGCATTGTTGGCATCACACAGGAAGTTATACACTCAATCAAGACAAGACTCTCTCTGGCAGTGATCTTCAAAGTTGATATGAGTAAATCTTACGGTAGAGTGAACTAGACATCTATTAGATTGATTCTCCTTAAGGTTGGTTTCTAGCTCCAAATTGTTATTTGGATTCTATCATGCGTACAGTTGGTCAACTTTGCAGTACTCATCAATGGCTCAACTTCTTCTTTTTTTAGACCAGGATGAGGCCTTTGAGAGGGTTGTCCTCGGTCGTCCCTCCATTTTGTTCTTATTATGGAAAGCCTCAATAGGATTATCATCAACACCAAATTACAAGCTATCATCAAAGGTTTCTGTCACATACCCCGAATTGAAAAAAACATTTTATGTTTTAGGAGACATTATGTTTTAATTTTATTATAAAGTTTGTAATCAATCACCAAGTAGGATCAAGGATAATTGCATTAAATTGATGAATATTTTATTAATTAATACATGAAAGATGAGACAACATCTTAAGAAGGTTGTTAAATGAGTGTTTTATTGCCCGCTTGGTGGAATAGGTTGGGTTGAGAGAAGATTGACAATTGGCAGCATCCTCAAACTACTTCTAGCTGTTGCAGGAGGCAACATCCCTATTTTTGTGGTCATGTTCCCGAATAAAGTGGAACAAGAGCAGGTAGTTCATTAAGTGAAAACTGACCCAAAAGACCTAGGCATGCTGATAAAACTTCCCATTGAATTCAACTGAGCCTGCTCATTCTTTACTTGTGAAATTTCAGAGTAAAATTGGTGCACAAGAAATTCAATGGAGGGGACGGGCAGAAGTGTTGAGTGGAAAGTGTTGATTTACTGAACTAGTGCAGATGTCTTGAGCTGAATTCTTACTGATAGAGGCATAAATGATTACTGTTGATTACTTTGTGGAGTTGCAGAGATTTCTAAACTTATTCTCTCACCTAGTGCTTTCAACCAAGTGGACCAGTGGACAAGTTTGGGGATCCTAAGAGTTCCAGCTCAGCAGTCTTCAGGATTTGGTTGGGAGGAACAACCTCCTTAGGTTGTTGTCTCCTCTGCTATATTAATAGGTTCTAAATATTAATTTGTTTTCCTCTATGCAAGCTTAGGAACAAGAATGAATGAATTTAGGGAATAATATATTTATATGTCTGTTTCATCTGTTATTTAAATTACTTGGATAAACCTTTTACTGTTCAAAGATAGATAAATTATGAATTAGAATGAATGATTAGGGTTAGCTTAAATTTACTGATGAATGAAAATACCTAACTGTATTTTTCCACACCTTCAAGAAGGTGGTACTCTAGTACAGTAGGTGAAATTAAATTATGATGGTTAACTCAAATCAAGAATGTAGGATTATGTTTAATTACTTTCTACTGATTCCTTATAGGAATGTTCAAACGAAAGATTCTCTAATTCAGAAGTTTCCTTAGTTAGAATACATCTGTTAAAAAGATAAACAAGAGCTATCATAAAGGAAGGTATTTTTAAAAAACCAGTACACAGTTTGAGTAACTGTGTTCTTTTTAACACGGTAATAATTACTATCTATAAGCTTAGTTTATTATAAATACATATAAGTATTAAATATTACAGGAAACAAAAAAATAACATATATAGGAGTAATTTATAAACAGTAAAATGAAGTTGTAGTAATCATTTTAGGTTTGAAAAATAACGCATAAGTAATTTCATTACTACTGTAAGTAAACATAAAGTATTAAACACATTCAAGTTAAACAATAACAGTGAAGATATTTTTAAATTAAAATAAAAATACAAACCCTAAATTAGGGAAACTGTCAACCAAGACTTTCTTTTATTTCCTCTTCGCAGAATAGGGCTTTTTACTGTTTTACCCTCATTCTCATAAATCAATTCTTCATTTTTTTATTATTATAATATCTATATTATAAATGTCTTATATTAAATAAAAATTTACATAGAAACAGTATTAGACTGTTTATCAAATATAAACTATAATGAAATAAGAAAAGACAAATTTAATATTCCAAATCCAATTACACAGTTGAGCTCAGGTTGTAGTATCAAACCCTTTTTTTCTTTTTAATTATTTTCATAAATTAATCTTAATACTAACAGAAAGGATAAGAACTAGTTTTCATATTAATTTCCTATAGAATATCCTCAATCTAATAAAAATCAGAATTATGGACTTAAACAACAGCAAAACTTTTCTATTTTCATTTATCAATCCATTCTTCAGAAACAAGTAATTTAGTCGTAAGGTATTTCAAATTTCATTAATATAAAACTTATACAAACTGAAATATCCAACACTAAAAGACCCCACAGTCCAAGTCTTCCAACAATTCCTTTAAACCACAGCTCGATGCCAAACACATGGCTTCCAACACAGTAAATATTTTAGAGTTTAATCAAAACATAAAAGGATTTCAAACCCTATTTTAAAACATAAGTAAAACCCAACTAAACAAAGTTACAGCCAAAAGGACTTTGTAACACAACCTTCACATTTACAACATGGTTCAAAGCGAAACTACAAGAAAAGAATTTCAGTCTCAGCGAAAAGAGTAATCATCCAAACCCCCCACACACTGACAGAAGGAAACCTCAGGCATGAAACCGAGGCTTATCCGGTTTCTGAAGGAACATGGAACCCCTCTTTGCCGAAGTCTTCCAGCTCATGGTCATGAGACTCCACTTGTATAAGAGCCTACACATATAAAATGAAGAAAGGTTATATTCATTGTTTTAAAAAGGAAACTTGTTGACAGTTAAGTTTTTAGATAAAAAAGAAAAGATAAAGAGTTACATGTTCCAGTCTCAATGCTTACGACCATGAAGTTAACTTCTACAAACCTCCAGTAGACCGCCGCATCGAAGGATGGGAAGGGAACAAAAAAATAAAAATACCCCGACAATAACTATTCAGGAGAAACACACACTAAGGACCTCGACGAGGAAGGGGAAAGCAATAGAGAAGGCTATGATGAACCCAAATATCTTCACTGCCAACGAATTCCACATGTAACCAAAACTGCTATCAAACATAGGTTTCATCCTAGTTGATTCACGGGTTAAGTCACCCACCGAGACAACTCAAAGGCACTAATAGCCATGAGGCCATGAGCCGCAATGTTCTTCACAGCAGCGAAGGGAGGGTCAACAATGCGAGATTTTAGGGTTTGGGCAACTTTTGTAGTAGGGTTTTTCCAACGTAAAAACCCAACCATCAATTTCTTGCCACGTGTTTTCCACTTCCATTCAAATTTTGTGGGTTTATGTTCTATAGTATCGAGAGTTTGGGATAAAGCCTACAAAAGGGTCATATATAACCTATGTTATGATCTCCTTGAAAAACGTATAAACACTAGACTTTTCTTTTATTATGAGATGCCTTAGTATAGTTTGAGAAGGTATTATTAGTTTTAATTTTTGCATAGATAAGATCCATACCTTTAAAATAAGGATCATATAATTAGTGTGAACACATGCAAAGAGTTTGGGTTTATATTTATTCTCTAGTTAATGGACCTTCCACCCATGAAGACAAAGCTTTGTTGCTTTAGTTATAACCTTATAATGTAGTCATTAGCATCTTATTTTGGTAATTTCTAGGAAGTTAATAAAATTGTATTCTACATGAAATCGCAAGTTCGATATATGTATAAATGCCATTTCTAATATATCTTATGACAATGCCTAGACTTAGGCTCTACTTGTTTATATAACATTAGAATGTATGTTGAGACAAATACATAAAAATTACCTTGGCAATAAGTAATAATGTACCACAAAACGTAGTTTGCAAAATTATCCTTCTCTAAAGTTGTATGTAGGATTTAATATAACAACAGATGGCTTAAAGTATGATGTACAAGTTATAGTCAAATATATGTAGAAAACATCTAGTTCTATTGTTGTGCTTGGATTTCCAAGTACTTACGCTGACAAATAAATAAATAAGAAGTAAATATACAGGAAAACTCTATGTCCTTAAACGAAGAATAAGAGGGCCAACAACTTAGACCCCAACGTTGAGTAACGACGTAACAATCTCAATATATGGAAAAGATATAGACTTGACGATACCTTCTTTTGCTCAAAGCTGTAAACTAAACAAATATTCTAGCATTTTACATATGCTAGTTGATATAATTAATCTAGATCCTGAAATTGGAATACAAAATGTCTTACTTGTAAAACGAACTGTATAAGAAGCATCACTTCATTGCATTAGCTAAAAATCTAAGTAAGCCTCGGACAAGAACTAAAGTTCCTTCATTTTTTAAACAGAAAAACAAACTTTAGTACATAGTAAACAAACAGTTGTTTCAGTTCATTTTACTTCATATTATAACCTACTAAATCAATCTTTAATACTTTATTATGAAAGCAGATAGTAAGGTATGAAGTTACAGAAATTAATATAGGAATTGGTTTTTTAATTTCTAAATTAGACTCTTAAAATGATAACTATTAGCGGTTAAGTTACTCATGTCATCGATGTTTTTAAACATTAATGGTAACAAGAAAAGTTTTAAATTTTTATGAAATTTGGAGTATTACATGTGGTATCAGAGCACACGTTCATACACTAGGCCTGAATGCAGCTCAACCTGCATAGACAAACAGTAGATAAAATGCATGCATACTGATTAGTATTTTTCTTTTTGAAATGTTATTACCAGAATTTTTTTTCCTGAGCTAGAACTGCAGGTATGGAAAGACTCGAGGAATACGCAGATGAAGAGTCCCCGTTTAATGAACAAAGTAATCATTAGAGGAAATTTCAACTAAAAATGGGCCTTCTAAAAAGAATTAATAAAATAATAGTTAAAATAATAAAATAATATTTATTAATTTTGGAGGAGGAAAAGAAAAAAACTACTTTTTTGTTTGTATTTTCGACATATCTCCCCGTGTTTTTACTCAAATTTCGATTGGGAGAGCTCGTTGGATGTGGAATTAAATTCCGCATCCAATGAGAACCCACTCGACATACTTTTGATGGACCCTGCTACCACAAAACAAGAAATACCTAAAAATAAATGTCATCATAATGTTTTTTTTCAGGTATTTCTTGTTGTTGGGGTAGTGGGGTCCATAAAAAGTATGCCGAATGGGTACTCGTTGGATGTAGAATTTAATTATGTATCCAACAACCTCTCTTGATCGAAATTTGAGTAAAAACACAGGGAGATATGTCGAAAATACAAACAAACAAAAAATAGTTTTTTTTATGATACCTATCCCCAAATTTATATTAAAAAAGTGTTTAAGACCTATACGGTATTTCAAATTTAAAGCAATTTCATTGGCTAGCACATGATGACATGGAATTTGAATCAAAGTTAAAAGGCCCATTTTGATTTGAAATTTCCTCTAATGTTTGGAAGAGAACCGATTAAGGAAGAAATAACTAACAATTCTTCAGAATTATTACAAACTGTTAAAGAGTTAACAATTGAAATGGAAACAGTTAAAAAGGAGAATGAAAGAATTCTAAGGGCTCAAGAAGAGTTAAACCAGATACTGATGGAAAAAATTCAGAATGAAGGAAAATATAAACTGATAAGATCTGAAAATACGTCCTACCAACATAAAATTAAAAGGTCCAAACAGTCTAAAATTGAAATTAGTTCGTCCTTTGAAATTTATGGTGACTCACACAGGAAGAATTGCCAGTACACTAGTGATAGCAATGAGGATAATTACCATTCTAGAAAAATAAAATTTAAGCCTTATGAGGAAATTTCGAGAGAAATTAAGATGATAAAACCACCAACATTTAGTGGTGAAACTGAGAAAGGAGAGGAAGCCAAATCATGGCTTCCTGGAATGATGAAGTATTTCCAAATATATAATTACTCTACTACAACTAAAAGCAAGAATGACCATTTACAACTTAACTGGAAAGGCAGATATCTGGTGGGAGGATTTAAAACGAGTAAAAGGTATTAAGGAAAAGAACATTAACTGGAGTACCTTTAAAAAATACTTTAAAAATAAGTTTCTATCAGAACAGTATTATGAAGACTGAGCTAAAGAATTTTATGAATTGAAGTTGGGAACTATGAACATGAAACAATTAAACAGTAAATTTTTAAGTTTACTATGTTACGTGCCCTACATTGTGGATGAGAAGCCTAAGGTGCACCAATTCTAAGTTGTTTACATTTTCACATTAAAGATAGAATTGAATACGATAATCCAAAAACCCTTGAGGAAGCTATGTGAAAGGCAAATTTATGCTATGAGCAGAACCAAAAAAGGGAAAGTATGCCAAACTGGAAGGCTAAGAGGTCTAATAATTTTGAACAAAAGAAGAAGGGTTTCATATCTAACCGAAATTTTAGGAATAATAGCACAAGTAATTTTCCTAATAAGAGTTTCCAAGGAAATAAAGATAATTCACAATCAAACCCTAATGGCCCTAAAAATAAAGAACTTGTTAATAATCACAGCAACTACATTAAGAATAATGAATGTAAAGAACCAATAAAGTGCTGGGATTGTAATGGACCTCATTATGCATCAGTATGCGCTAACAGAAATAAGACTGTCAGCAACATTCATACAGTGCAGGAGGAGAAGATTGTTGGTGACTTAGCAAGGGCGATGTCGAGGATCAACGCGACGCTGGGGAACAGGTAGGCTGATTATCAAACTTCCATGGTGGAAGTAGAAGGTAAGCTGAATCAAACACCCATTTCTATCTTAATTGACCCATGGGCTAGCCTAAATTATGTTTCTCTTGATTTAGTAGAAAAATGCAATTTATCAGTATAAAAGTTTGCAAAGTCATGGTTAGTTCAACTAGCTACTGGAGCAAAAATAAAAGTGATTAGTTTTGTAAAATATTGTACTGTAATTATGAATCAGTTTGAAACTTTTGTGAAACTAAATGTACTCCCTTTAGTCTCTTTTGACATGTTAATTGGTATGGACTAGTTCGAAATAGCATAAAGTAGTTTTGAACTATTTCGATAAAAATTTTACTTGCATAAATAATGAAGGAGAAATAGTAACCGTAATAGGAATTCCTAAGAAAACAGCTATTAGACAAATCTCTGCCTTGCAATTAAAGAGAGCTATTCAGAAGGGTTGTAAAGCCTTTGTTGTAACTCTAATTAATGAAGAGCATATTAATAATGAAGATAAACTAAAACTAGAAGATATTCCAATCCTGAGGAGGTATTTGGATGTATTTTCGAAGGAAATTCCTAGACTGCCTCCAAAAAGGGAGTTAGACTTCACTATTGAGTTGGTACCTGGTTGCAATGCCCAACTCAAAAGCACCTTATTGGATGAATATATTGGAACTAAATGAATTGAAATCATATTAAAGGAACTTATTGATAAAAATTATATAAGACCAAGTGTGTCTCCTTGGGGAGCACCTATCATTTTCGTCAAAAAGGACGGTACTCTACACTTATGCATTGACTACCATCAACTTAATAAAATGACCATTAAAAATAGATATACATTGCCCCGCATAGATGATCTGTTTGATCAGTTGTGCGGAGCAAGTGTATTTTCAAAATTTGATTTACGATCTGGTTATCACCAAGTCCGGATCAAAGATGAAGACATTTTTAAGACAAATTTTAGGACCAGATATGGTCACTATGAGTTTGTTGTTATACCATTTGGGATCATGTGCTTAATGAATAATGTATTGCATAAGTACCTCGATAAATCTGTAGTGGTTTTCAATGATGACATTCTAATTTATTCTAAGTCTAAAGAAGAACACGAAGAGCACTTAAAAATTGTTTTACAAGAGTTGAGAGAACATTAGCTTTATGCTAAATTTAGTAAGTGCAATTTCTTTAAGGATAAAATACAATACTTGGGCCATGTAGTAACTAAAGAGGGGATCTCGGTTGATACAGAAAATACAAAATCAATTCAAGAATGGCCAGTCCCAAAGTACGTGACTGACATGCAACCATTCATGGCAATTACAGGTTATTATCGAAGATTCATTGAGGGGTTCTCAAGAATCGCAAATCCCATAACTTCTTTACAGAAGAAAGGGAAGAAATTCAAGTGGAATCAAAAGTGTAAAGAAAGTTTTAAGAAGTTAAAAACATTATTAAATACTGCACCAATATTAAGAATTGTTGATCCTAATAAGGACTTTATCGTATGCATTGATGCATGCAACGATGGTATAGGTGTGGTCTTAACTCAAGAAAAACACGTAATTGCATATGAATCTAGGAAGCTTAAAATTCATGAGAAAAACTATGCTACTTACGATTTAGAGTTTGCTACCATCATACATGCTTTAAAGATGTGGCACCATCACTTAATTGGAAGAAAATTTATGTTAATGACAGATAATAAGGGATTAAAATATTTGTTGGATCAACCAAATTTAAACGCAAGGCAAGCTAGGTGGCTAGTTTTCCTTAACGAGTACAATTTCGAGATCCAGCACATTAAGGGAAAATAAAATAAGGTCGTTGATGCTCTAAGTAGAAATGCAAGTCTGAATTTTGTAGCAGCAATCAACACTTATAAAACAGATTTAGAAGAACAACTAGAGGAAGGAGTAAAATTGGATGAAAATTATCAAAAATTACAAGCTAAAGTGGCAGAAAATTTAACTCAAAGTTTAATTACAGGGTATAGTATAAATGAAAAAGGATTAATACTTTATAAAAACAGGTTCTATATACCTAATGTACCTAAAATTAAGCTGCTGATTTTAAATGAAATTCATAAGACTCCTTACTCAAGACA
This sequence comes from Pseudotsuga menziesii, assembly GCA_001517045.1. Classification (NCBI taxonomy): domain Eukaryota; kingdom Viridiplantae; phylum Streptophyta; class Pinopsida; order Pinales; family Pinaceae; genus Pseudotsuga; species Pseudotsuga menziesii. The sequence continues at coordinate 61,057 of LPNX010816491.1, read as the reverse complement.
TCCTGGTTATCAAAAGACCATAACCATGTTACAGAAAGATTATTTTTAGCCAAACATGAAGAATGAACTGGCATAATACATTGCCAAGTGTTTTGAATGTCAACAGTTTTATACTGAACACCATCATCTAGCCAGTTTACTACAGCCATTACCCATCCCTAGCTAGAAATGGGAAATAATCAGTCTTGATTTTATTACAGGTCTACCTAGAAATTAGAATATGAATGATTCGATAATGGTAGTCGTTGATAAACTTAGTAAAGAAACTCATTTTATACCTGTAAAGACCACCTACAAGGCTACTAATATTGTTGATATATTCATGAAACAAATATTTCGTTTACATGGGATACCGAAAGTTATAATTCTAGATAAAGACCCTAAGTTTACAGGCAATTTATGGAAGTCTTTATTTAAAGGCCTGAGTACTACTTTAAATTTCAGTACATCTTTCCATCCCCAGATGGATGGACAGACTGAATGGGTGAATCAAGTATTGGAAGATATGCTAAGAATGTATGTTAAAGAACAACCAGGTAAATGGGAGGATTATTTGCACTCGGTAGAGTTTGCTTATAACAATCACTACCAAGATTTAGCAAAATATAGCCCATTTGAAATTCTGTATGGAAGAAAGTGCAATACCCCCATCTCATGGAGTAACCTAGTTGACAGGTTATTACTAGGACTTGAACTACTAAAGGAGATGGACTCTAATTGTAAAACATGTGCAAGGTAACCTAAAAGTTGCGCAAGACAGACAGAAAAGTCAAGTAGATCTTAAATGAACTCAGAAAGAGTTCCATGTGGGTGAACATGTTTTTATAAAGGTAAGGCCTAAAAAGAGTTCTTTGAAGTTACGAAGTTGTGCTAAGTTGGCACCCCGATATTATGGGCCTTTTGAAATACTGTCCCGAATAGGACAGGCTGCATATCAACTCGCTTTACCACCAAATTTAAAGGTTCATAATGTTTTTCATATCTCTGTATTAAAAAAATATGTACATGATGCTACTCATGTTATAAATTGGAATGATGTGCAGGTGGAACCCAAAGGAGATTTTCTGGTGGAACTAGATTGTATCCTCGAAAGGAGGGAGATCTTTCTTTGGAATCGCACCATTGGGAAGGTGAAGGTCCAATGGAAGCAGCTTAGTCCAGAAGAAGCCACTTGGGAATTGGAAAGTCATATACGAGTAGCATATCCAATTCTATTCTAGGGAAACTCTGAGGACGATGAATAAAATAACATCGAGGACGATGTTATATTTAAGGGGGTGTGTATCTCACATACCCCAAATTGCAATTTTGTTTTATGTTTTAGGAGACATTATGTTTTAATTTTATTATAAAGTTTGTAATCAATGACCAAGTGGGGTCAAGGATAATTGCATTTAATTGCTGAATATTTTATTAATTAAAAAATGAAAGATGAGACAACAGCTTAAGGAAGCTGTTAAATGAGTGTTTTATCGTCCACTTGGTGGAATAGGTTGGGTTGAGAGCAGATTGACACTTGGAAGCATCCTCTAACTACTTCTAACTATTGCAGGAGGCAACTTCCCTATTTTTGTGGTCATGTTCCCAAAGAAAGTGGAACGAAAGCAGGTGACTCATTAATTGAAAACTGACCCAAAATACCTAGGCATGTTGATAAAACTTCCCATTGAGTTCAGCTGAGGTTGCGCATTCTTTACTTGTGAAATTTCTGAGTGAAATCGGTGCACAAGAAAGTTGATGGAGGGGCCAGGCAGAAGTGTTGAGTGGAAAGTGTTGATTTACTAAACTAGTGCAGGTGTCTTGATATGAGTTCGTACTGCTAGAGGCATAAATATTACTACTGATTACTCTATGGAGTTGCATAGGTTTCTAAACCTATTCTCTCACCCAGTGCTTTCAACCAGGTGGACCAATGGATAGGCTCGGGGGTCGTAAGAGTTGCAGCTCAGCAGTCTTCAGGAGTTGGTTGGGAGGAATGGCCTCCTTAGGTTGTTGTCTCCAGCTATATTACCAGGTTCTAAATATTAATTTGCTTTCCTCTATGCAAGATTAGGAACAAGAATGAATGAATTTAGGAAAAAATATATTTATATGACTTTTTCATCTGTTATTTAAATTACTTGGAGAAACCTTTTACTGTTCAAATATAGATAAATTATGAATTAGAATGAATTATTAGGGTTATCTTAAATTTATTGATGAATGAAAATACCTGACTGTATTTTTTCACACCTTCAAGAAGGTAGTACTCTAGTACAATAGGTGAAATTAAATTCTGATGGTTAACTGAAATCAAGAATGTAGGATTATATTTAATTACTTTCTACTGATTCCTTATAGGAATGTTCAAAAGAAATATTCTCTAATTCAGAAGTTTCCTTAGTTAGAATACATCTGTTAAAAAGATAAACAAGAACTATCATAAAGGAAGGCCTTTTAAAAAACCCAGTACACAGTTTGAGTAACTGTGTTCTTTTTAACACAGTAATAATTACTATCTATAAGTTTAGTTTATTATAAATACATATGATTATTAAATATTACAGGAAACAGAAAAATAACATATATACGAGTAATTTATAAACAGAAAAATGAAGTTGTAGTAATCATTTTAGGTTTGGCAAATAACGCATAAGTAATTGCATTACTAATTTAAGTAAACATAAAGTATTAAGCACATTGTAGTTAAACAATAACAGTGCAGATATTTTTAAATTAAAATAAAAATACAAACCCTAAATTAGGGAAACTATCAACTAAGACTTTCTTTTATTTCCTCTTCCCATAATAGGGCTTTTTACTGTTTTACCCTCATTCTCATAAATCAATTCTTCAATTTTTTATAATTATAATATTTATATTATAAATGCCTTATATTAAATAAAAATTTACACAGAAACAGTATTAGACTGTTTATCAAATATAAACTAAAATGAAATAAGAAAAGACAATTTAATATTCCAAATTCAATTCCACAGTCGAGCTCAAGTTGTAGTATCAAACCCTTTTTTTTCTTTTTAATTATTTTCATAAATTAATCTTAATACTAACAAAAAGGCTAAGAACTAGTTTTCATATTAATTTCCTACATAATATCCTCAATCTAATAAAAATCAGAATTATGGACTTAAACAGCAACAAAACTTTTCTATTTTCATTTATCAATCCATTCTTCAGACACAGGCAATTTATCCGTAAGGTATTTCAAATTTCATCAATATAAAGATTTTACAAACTGAAATATCCAACACCGAAAGGCCCCATAGTCCAAGTCTGTCAATGATTCCTTTAAACCACATCTCGGTGCCAAACACATGGCTTCCAACATAGTAAAGATTTTAGAGCTTAATCAAAACATAAAAGGATTTCAAACCCTATTTTAAAACATAAGTAAAACCCAACTAAACAAAGTTATGTCCAAAAGGCCTTTGTAAGTATTTCTACAAAATAGTCTATGGCCACATGGCCTTCACATTTACAACATGGTTCAAAGCAAAGCTACTTCAAAAGAATTTCAGTCTCGGAGAAAATGGTACTCATCTGAACCCCGCACATACTCACAGAAGGAAACCTTAAGCATGAAACCGAGGCTTACCCAGTTTCTAAAGGAACATGGAACCACTGTCTGCCGAAGTCTTCCAGCTCACGATCACAAGAGTCCACCTGTATAAGAGCCTTCACATTTAAAATGAAGAAAGGTTATATTCATTGTTTTAAAAAGGAAACTTGTTGACAGTAAAGTTTTTAGATAAAAAAGAAAAGATAAAGAGTTACCTGTTCCAGTCTCGGTGCTTATGACCATGAAGTTTTCTTCTACAAACCTTCAGTATACCACCACGTCGAAGGATGGGAAGGGAACCAACAAATAAAAACACCCCGACAATAACTGTTCAGGAGAAATGCACACTAAGGACCTTAACGAGGAAGGGGAAAGAAATAGAGAAGGATATGATGAACCCAAATCTCTTCACTACGAACGAATTCCACACGTAACCAAAACTGTTATCAAATAGAGGTTTCAACCTAGTCGATTCATGGGTTAAGTCATCCACAGAGACAACTGAATGGCACCAATGGACATGAGGCCATGAGCCGTGACGTTCTTCATAGTAGCGAAGGGAGGGTCAAGAATGCAAGATTTTAGGGTTTGGGCAACTTTTGTAGTAGGGTTTTTCCAATGTAAAAACCCAACCATCAATTTCTTGCCATGTGTTTTCCACTTCCATTCAAATTTTGTGGTTTTATGTTCTATAGTATCGAGAGTTTGGGTTAAAGCCTGCAAAAGGGTCATATATAACCTATGTTACGATCTCCTATAAAAACATATAAACACTAGAATTTTCTTTTATTATAAGATGCCTTAGTATAGTTTGAGAAGGTATTATTAGTTTAAATTTGTGCATAGATAAGATCTTTACCTTTAAAATAAGGATCGTATAATTAGTGTGAACAAATGCAAAGAGTTTGGGTTTATTGTTATTCTCTAGTTAATGGACCTTCCACCCATGAAAACAAAGCTTTGTTGCTTTAGTTATAACCTTGTAATGTACTCATTAGCTTCTTATTTTGGTAATTACTAGGTAGTTAATAAAATTGTATTCTGCATGAAATCGCAAGTTCCATATATGTATAGATGTCATTTCTAATATACCTTATGACAATGCCTAGACTTAGGTTCTACTTGTTTATATAACATTAGAATGTATGTTGAGACAAATACATATAAAATACCTTGGTAACAAGTAATAATGTACCACAAGACTTAGTTTTCAAAATTATCCTTCTCTAAAGTTGTATGTAGGACGTACTATAACAACAGATGGATAAAAGTGTGATGTACAAGTTATAGTCAAAGCTAGGTAGAAAATATCTAGTTCTATTGTTGTGCTTGTATTTCCAAGTACTTATGTTTACAAATAAATAAATAAGAAGTAAATATATGGGAAAACTTTATGTCCTTAAACCAAGAATAAGAGGGCCAACAACTTAGACCCCAACGTTGAGTAACAACGTAGCAATTTCAATATATGGAAAAGATACAGATTTGATGATACCTTCTTTTGCTCAAAGCTATAAACTAAACAAATATTCTAGCATTTTACATATGCTAGTTGAGATAATTAATCTCGATCCTGAAACTGGAATTTGAAATCGTCTTACCTGTAAAAATACCTGTACAAGAAGCATCACTTCACTGCATTAGCTAAAACGCTAAGTAAGCCTTGGACAAGAACTGAAGTTCCTTCATTTTTTAAACAGAAAAATAAACTTTAGTACATAGTAAACAAACAGTTGTTTCAGCTCATGTTACTTCAGCTTATCACTAGCTAAATCAATCTTTAATACTTAATTATGAAAGCAGATAGTGAGGTATGCGGTTACAGAAATTAATATAGGAATTGGTTTTTTAATTTCTAAATTAGACTCTTTAAATGATAACTATTAGCGGTTAAGTTACCCACGTCATCAATGTTTTTAAACCTTAATGGTAACAAGAAAATTTTTAATTTTTTATGAAATTTTGGAGTATTACAGTTGCCATTTTGGCGGTATTGTGTGCATCACACACCTTATCTTCATTGATGATATTCTACTATTTACCAATGGATCCAGGATGGAATTTGAGAAGGTCATGGAAATTATTGGATTGTTCTTCTCTGCAACATGTATGGAATGCAAT
>LPNX010816491.1:0-55145 GCA_001517045.1 Pseudotsuga menziesii | reverse complement strand
TATATATATGATCATTATTGAGTCGGACTTCCAGCCCATTGACATAACATTAGGAATCCACTACCTTGGATTTGTTATCAAAGCTAATTGCTACAATATAAATACTAGATGTGGCTCATCTAGAGAATTGAAAACAAGTTCCATTGTTGGTGCAACCATTGGATTCCCAAAGCTGGAAGATTTGTTTTAATCTAATCCGTGTTGGAAGGCCTTCTGGTCTGTTGGCTCACTTTTGCTCACGTCTAGACCTCCATCCTAGATATTATCTACACGATGTCATTCAATTTCCTTTGGAGAAATAAAGAGGAAGGAAAATATTTTCATTGGACATTCTAGAGAAAAATCATCTTACCAAACGATTTGGGAGGTTGGGGCCTCAAACAACACGCAAGCTTCTCTAAATCCCTCACCGCTAAAGGTGCGTGGAGGATCTTGACTGTCAACTATTTATGGATGTAATTTATCATACAAAAATACATCCACCCACTACCCACTTTAGAATGGATTCAACTGCTGGACAAGTTCATTTGCAACAAATCTAATTCCTTTAAAGTTATAGAAAATGTTGTAGATTTGACTAGATACTGGTTGTCCTTGGAGGTAGGAAATGACAAACAGTTATTGATAGGAATTAACTCTTGGATATAATGCAAAATGTTACACATGCTTCCTCAACATATGGTGGATTCACTGAATTCTCGGGGTTTCATTCATATCTACCACATAACACACCATAACAACAACATCCCTATTCTATAGCTATGGCTCGCTTCTCAACAACTTGATTTTTTGAATGAGGACATCAATAAATGGGAAACATTCACTTAGGATCTTCAAGCTATTCACATCTATATAGGCCCAAGATGGATTCGTTTATATGGATTAAAAATAAATATGGAGGAAGAAACCTACCTCGCATAGGATATTAGGTTATACGATCTACTGATTTTGCAGGACTGATGGAATTGTGGCATAATGACATATGGGATATGCATTTCCCACTCAAAGGAAAATTATTTCTATGGCTATGCCTTAATGACAACGTTCCTACATGGGACAACCTCCTTTGATGCTTCACATCCAGTCCCAGTAGATGCACACTATGTAACTTAGAATGTGAATCCACAGTACATCTCTCCTCCAAATGTACATACATTTAGGCAATGTGGTGTCGTGCCTCATAATTACAGGTTTAGGTATTCGATGGCATGGAGTGGATTTACAAGATGCACTCCTCTCTTGGTACAATGATCTATCTGACACTTCTCTTAGCACATATATACTCATCAACAAATATCACCCATGGTGCTTTTTTGATGGTTCAACACAGAGTATTCCATCCATCATGGGTCTAGGAGGCATCCTCCATCTCAGCAATCATAAGTGTTATAACATGGCAACAGGTTTGGGCTTTGTAACTTGTTATACTATGAATCGACACTTCTCCATCTGAGTACTGACACCAAATGTGTTAGTACAAAAATGAACAATGTGGATTGAAGTAGCCTAAACACTATAGATGAAGTGAATCCTTAATACATACTTATCCCTTCAGCCTTGCCCATATTTATAAAGAATTTTGTGATGCACTCGTGGGTCCTCTTGTGACAAGTCACGAGTCACTTGTGGGTCAGCTCATATGCAACCCACGATTCATCTCTAAAATGTTGCACTCACGAGTTTCCTTTATAGAAGTCACGAGTTAGTCGCGGGATCCCTAAGACAAATTTAAAAGTAAAAATATGATTAGTTTAGGGGCAGCTGGGTTTGAAACCATAACTTCGTTAACTCCCTTAACCATCCTAGGCCTCGTAACCTCTCCTCATAATCAAGTATAAATAGAGGGGAGGGGTAGAGGATAGGGAAGCAAGTTGAAGAGAAAGGTTATGTTGGAGGAATCCATTGGAAAGAGGAGCAAGAGAACTCAGTTTCTTGGTATGTAGAGAAGCTTGTATCAGACAGGGTTGTAATGTTTCCTAAAAATTCTGAGTAAAGAGTGTATTTCTTCCATATTGTCCTTGTACATGTTCTTGTTGTTATGAATTATGACATGTATTGTTGTTTATTCTTATATGAAATTATAATATGTTCATACTTCTTTATATAACAGTCAGGAATTCTGTGGAAGAACATCAATCACTTTTGCAGGTACAGAATATCAGAAGGCTGAAGAGAATCTGAGGAAGGAGGTTAAAGATTGGATCAACCATTGGTAAATAGGTACATGTTTCACTAACCCTTTTCTTCTTATATATGTTTCTGAAATCCTTTATGTCTGCAAGCCATACCCTAGTATGTTGGTGACCCTAAGACCCCAAGTCATAAGGTAGATATCTCTCACAACAGAACTAGAGACACTGCTGGGGAGTCTAGTTTGTGTTGGGGACTTTCCAATTAAGTTTTTAGTCCAGTTTTCACTCTTTTGTTTCTGTTGTGATTTGATTTTATCTTTGTTTAAGTCATTCTTGCTATATGCTTAGTATCCCTGATCTCTTTATTTTTATTTTGAAAAAATTTAGAGGCACTCATGGGTTGTTGCATTAACAGCTGTGAGTTTCTAGTTGTAATCGCAGGTTGTCTTAATAACAATCGTGAGTGACTCATGGGTTGTCCACTGGATGGTCACGATTTCCTGTAGGAATTTTTCCAAGCTCTAGGTTTTCCCCTGTTTTGATTATTTTTGGAATATGACTACTCCTGTAGGGTTGTTTCCTAGGTCTGTACTGGTCTATTACGTGGTGCATTTCACTTTATCTTGTCTTACAAGGTTTATGTTGAGTAGGTTAGGTTTGAATTTGTGTGCAAGTTCTTGTTTAGTTCTTTCCTCTTGGATTTGTTGGTTGAAGTGTAAGTGTCTCTATGAGTTCTTCACCCCTGTCAGTCCTTTGATATACTTTGCTGAGTCTGATTGCTTTAGTAGTAGTTTGAACTTTTCACTTTTCCCAATCTTTTGATCTACTTGTCTTCCAAATTTAGTAGTTCATCCCAAGTAGGGTTTTGGCCTAGCTTTGTAGTGCTTGTCAAAGTTGCATTTATAAGATCTGAATACTATTTCTTGTATTTATACATGTTCATTATTTATGACTTGCTTAGTTGCATTAGTTTGCATTATCTTTTGATTTTTGAAAATAAAAATAAAACAAATCATTTGTAGTTGCATTGCCAGTGTTACATAGGCTCTTTGTACGTTTGTTTTTCAATTGTTTTTCAAAAAGAAAAGGTACAAAAAAAGAAGTCTTGTGTTTTTCAAAGTTCTTAAGCAAATTTCATTTGTTTCAAAAACGGGAAAAAAACATATTGAATGACATTTACATTTGAAATTATTTACATCATTTTTTCCTTCAGTTGAGTCATAACACCACAAGTTGCACTTCCATTACTTGAGTAATAATAACCTTAAAAAGAACACTATTAATTTAAATCTATTAGTAACATTTTCTTTCTAGGGTCTACATCAACTAGCTTAGGCTAGGATCTTGGACTAGGTAATCATTAACTATCCAAGATCGCTTAAACTAGGACTTAGTGGCTTATCTTCTAGGTGAATCCAAGTTTGCAAGAGATCAAATGGAAAGCTCCTCTAACATAGTAGTTAAGCACGAGGTCGTGTGAGGACTTAGTTGCAGAGATACCCCTCCAATACTTCATTCAAGTCTAAACTAGGATTGTTGTGCACTTAGGGGTTCTTTCAGTACCACCTAGGGCCTTGTGAGGTGCCAGTGCTATCTGAATTTTGGGATTAGCTACCCTACCCATGCACACCAGTCAGACCTGCGAATATTCCACCGAAATATTGTTGTAATCCTAGTAGCCTTAGTATCCAGACTCTTAGGTTCTTTCACATGTGGTGATGGAAGGATATTTCCACTGTACCTAGGGAAGACGTGGGAGGAAACACCAAATAAAAATTTGGGAGGGAATTTTGGTGATTCAAATGCTTGCACTGAGAAAATTTATCACGGGACCTCGGGTAACTACTCTCCAATCTTCACTGGTTTTTTCTGGGCCCTAATCAATCCAGACGCTCCTTTGGAAGGTGTATATTTCACCTGCATGTGTTTGTGATACTTAGTATTTTTTAGTAGTGTACTCTAATATGGAGTTTATGTGATCTAGTATGTCCTCTAGGTGTGTGATTTAAATATTTATTTGTGGAGGATCAACCTCTCCATAAGTCTCAAATGTTGCATAACCTTCCTCCTCTGTCAACAATGGAGCCTCCACTGCCACCTCAAATGCGGTGATTAGACACAAATGGTTCTTTTTAATTGACTGGAGTCAGTAAAAGTATAGGGGAATGTGAAATTTGTGATACTTAGACTGATCATTTGAAAGTGGAAATTGAAGAATTGCAAGCCGAAGAGTTTGCAAGGAATTACAATTCACACCTCACTGAGCTTAGAGATCCTGTTTTAGTGCAAGTTCATCCGTTCGGTCCACCTGGTAGTGGTGTTCCTTTGAGTTATGTTATGTCTATCTCAGGAGAAGGTATAGGGGACATTTCCACCCCCACTTCATCCATGATGACCAGTGGTGTCTCTCCCTTACTGGTGAGTGCACCCAAGCCAAGCATATCTACTACACTAGTAGTGCCCTTAAACTTTGGTTCATATACCCTAGTGTCTCCAAGTGGCCGGGTGGCTAATCTATCGACACCCTAACACACTATTGTTCGTCCATCATGGTGGTCACTGGGATACCCAATGTACCTTTTACTTCTTCTCCATTATTTCAAAGCACTCAAAGTGGTCCTAGTGAGTCCACTCCATTTGTTCAAGGATTTCCATGGTATGGGGGAGATATTCCTCCATTTTCTCCTTATGTAGGTCCATCACATACTTATGCACGTGTGTCATCTGGTATCCCTAACCCTTTCTCGGGGTTTAGCTTACAGACTTTTAGTTAAGTTTTGGCTGCTCCTTTCAAAATCTCCCCTTTCTCATTTTTCAATGGGGGAATCACAGCTCCTATATCTGCAACTCCAGCTTCAGCTGGACTCATTCGAACACAATACAACACACCTCAGGCTAGTAACCCTTTGTCCTTTGGGTGTAACCCTTTTCAAAATATTGATATTTCTTCACAGTCGGTGGCTAGGGGAAACCCCAACCTCTCTTTTAGGAATACTAGTGTAGGTACTTCCTTGGCCCAGACTCCTTAATATCAATCTCTGGCTCGGCCTAGATTACCCTTTCTGGAAACTTTAAACTTGCAAGACTTATCGAAACTCATGAATGACCCAATGCGCCATGATATGACTTGTCCACCGGTTCCTATTAAATTACCTTCAGACATCCCTAAGTTTGAAGGGAAAATTGGTGAGGATCCAGGTGACCATGTCACGATGTTTCGTTTGTGGTGCTCCTCCAACTTGCTGAACAATGACTCGGTTCAGCTAAGGCTTTTTCAATGAACTCTGACCAGTGTAGTGGAAAAGTGTTATATTAAACTCCCGTTAGTCGCCTACAAAAAATTTCTTGATTTAGAAATCGTTTCTTGAATTACTTTAACTTCCTGTATGGTATGATTTCAGTACATACCTTTGGTCAAGCTTTCAGCAAAATAAGGGCAGTCATATATCTGACCACATTTAGGAGTGGAGAAGGAGAAAGAGGCTTATCGAATCCAATATTCCTCATGTGTTCTTGATGGAATGGTTTTTGAAGTATTTATTGGCGTATATTTCAAAAGAAGTTTCCACGTTGGGAGTGACTACAGAGGAGGAGGCCATACTTAGGGCCCAACAATTGGATTTGATATATTCCTAGTCTAGGATTCTATATGATATTATCCCTAAGGTTCCAAGGTCCAACACATACTTTTCTAAACCAAATCCTAGACCACATGTCGATGGCGTGGTGGGTTCAGTTGACACACTGACTATAAATTCACTGGCTAAACATATCCATGAAATATTAGTGAAGAAATATGCAGCAGAGGAAGCCAAGGATGCCACCCCCTAAACCCAAAATGAGAATTTCTATTCGACATAATCTACCCAAAAAGGAACTCAGCATCTTAGTGGGAAAAATAACAAGGGTAAGAAGGGTAAGGGGAATCAAAACAAGTAGAAACCCACAAACAATGCTGAGGGGGGGAAAGAGAAAAAGAATTTCAAATTTCCTTGCAAGATTTTCTAGGAAGACCATTTAACCTATAAATTCCCCATAATGGATCAGGAATAGAAGTTGCTAAAACAACAACAACCGACCATCCTGAAGTATCCATTTCCGCAAGGACATAATGCAAATTCTAGTAACCCAAAAAATGTTGGGGCATGCAAAATGATCCTTCCATTGATCAATATTATATCAATATGGTCCGATACCATACTTTGCTATAGAACAGAGCTAAGAATTATGGATCGAAGGCTCAATAGAAAGATAAGCAAATTGTCGAGACATTAGCCCCTCTTTCAATTGAAAAATCAGCTGATGCTATGACAAAGATACTCAAAGGTGTCTTTAAAAATACATTCCATAACCCTAATGTGAGGGTTGCTTAAACTACTCAGCTGTAGAAGATTTATCCCAAACCCCTTGTGAGATGTCAACCTTAGAAGTTATCTAAAGTTGTCCTTCACTGCGAGATGCACTCTTGGCGGTCATAGGCAGTATGGAATCTGTGAGCCTAATGGATAAGTTTAATATTTCCAAGGTCAAACCACACCTACCTTACCATGGGGCCTTTTCTATTGATGTTGTCCATGGCATAAAAACCACTACTACATATGGGTCAAAACTCCCACGAAATTTTTCCATGAAACAGTTAAAATCATTGCTTTCGTGCAAAAACAGTTTTAATTTGTTGAAAATTTTGAAAATTCTCCTAACGTTCATCGGTATTGCGACGAAAGTTTAATATTGTCACTATTGTGAGGAAATTCAAACGTCATTATTGTGATGAAATGTTATGCTGTGTCTCTATTGTGACAAAAGTGCCTTATTGTCACTATTGCAACAAAATGACATATTGTCGTTATGGCAACAAAAATTCTATATTGTCACTATAGAGAATAAATCCAGTCAATCACAATTGAATTTTTTTAGCGTTGGAAAACCATCCTCATCATCAACCTAGATGAATGTCAAAATGTGACATATACATAGTGGACCATCACAACCAACTTAACCCATACAATATTTTGCTATAAAGCATAACCCTTGCACATTGGAATATGGGACATAATAATTGTACATTGAGTGTACTATTTTGACATAATATGACATAAATTAACATTCAATGTGACATCACTATGTTCTCAACCTTCTTTATATCAAAATTTGATATAGGCTTACAATCTCACAAAATCTTAGAATGTGAAATTTTTGGAGAACATCATCTCCATATTAAAATGGTTCATAATTTTTAATTGAAACCCTTCACCATAGTCTACCATTTTCAACCAATCACAAAAATGTTAGCATATATCACCATGCTCATCCATAGTCAACACGATCAACCATGGTCAATTCAACATAACCCTATAGTAATTGAACGTTACAATGAGACATCAACACTTAAGAACATCACAATCCAACACAACCCCAATTAGATATTTCACTTTCAACATAGACCTTAGATCATGTTACAATGTGATGTATGTACTTAATCATGAATGAAACTATTTGATATAATTCAACCAATGTGTGTCTTGATCTAACATAAAATACGATAATAATTGCAATCCAACATGAACATTGAGTAAGGTTATAATTCAACATAGTCATTTATGATTGTATAAATCTAACACCAACTAAACAAAGATAATATTGCAACATGAAATATCCATTTCAACCTATGGTTGTCACAACATAATGGGATATTGAAGTCTTCCTCTTTGTTTGACAAGGAATAAAAGTTCCCAACCATAGTCATCCCTTATCTATAAAATTTTATCATACTCTTGCATGGTTAAGCATGGTGAACCATGGTCAACAAAGTCAGTTTCCATTATGGTTGTTGTAACTATTGTCAACATAGTCAGTATAGTTTAATGTGTTGAATAATGGATAACCATGGTAAATATAGTTAAACGCATTGACCATTGTAATGTTTCATAACTATATCAAGATGTTGAAATCCACCATAACACTTTGAGAAAGTCACACTACTACCTAACCCTTTTTTAGGTAACTTGCAATGCAACATATCCATTCAAATGCACAACTTTGATAGATAAATTGGCCTAGATGAACATCACAATGTGACACATGCATAGTGGACCATTACAAAAAACATAACCCATGTACAATATTTTTTAATGAAACATTATAATTCTTCCACAATAATCGTACGTTATGTTTAAACCATCATTATTATCATCATCATCATCACCATCATCACAATCTCCGTCATCATCATCATCTTCATCATGATCACCATCTTCACCACCACCACCACCAACATCATCATCTTCATCATCCTCCTCATCATCATCATCATCTAATCTGTCATCATCATCATCATCATCATCATCATCATACTCCTCTTCATCATCGTCATCGTCATCATCATCATCATCACCATCATCACAATCTTTGTCAGCATCATCATCTTCATCATGATCACCATATTCACCACCACCACCAACATCGTCATCATCTTCATCATCCTCATCCTCCTCATCATCATCGAATTCGTCATCATCATCATCACCATCATCATAATCCTCATCATCATCAGTATCATCATCGTCGTCATCGCCATCATCACAATCTCCATCATCATCATCATCTTCATCTTCATCATGATCATCATATTCACCACCACCACCACCATCATCATAATCTTCATCATCCTCATCCTCATCCTCATCATCCTCATCACCACCATCGTCACCATCATCATCATCATCATCATCATCATCATCATCATCATCATCATCATCATCCTCATCATCATCCTCATTGTCATCATCATCATCATCATAACCGTCATCATCATCATCATTAGCATCATTGTCATCATTAGCATTAGCATCATCGTCATCATCATTAGCATCATCGTCATCATCATTAGCATCATCGTCACCATCATCATCATTGACCTGTGATCATCATCACCATCATCCTCAACATCATCACCATCCTTATCATCATCATCATCATTAGCATCATCATCATCATCACCATCATCATCATCATCATCATCATCATCATCATCATCATCATCATCATCATCGACATCATCATCACCACCATCATCATCATCATCATCGCCATCATCATCGTCATCGTCATCATCATCGTCTTTGTCATCATCATCGTCTTTGTCATCATCGTCGTCATCATCCTCAATTCCTCATCATCACCATAAAAAATCATCATTAAATTCGTCATCATCATCATCTTCATCATCATCGTCGTCGTCATCATCATCATCATCATCATTGTCATCATCATCGTCATCTTCATCATCATCATCATGATCATCATCATTATAAATATCGTCACCATCATCATGATCATCATCGTCATCATGATCATCATCGTCATCACCATCTTCATTATGATCAATATCACCATCATCATGATCATGATCATCATCATCATCATCATCTTCATCATGATCATCATCATCATCACCATCTTCATCATCATCATCTTCTTCTTCCGATCATCTTCATCATCATGATCAATATTGTCACCATCATCATGATCATCATCGTCATCATGATACCACTAATTAGTACTTGGTCTAATATGGAACTTCTAACACAATAAACATAGGCAGATGAAAACTACCACAAATATAAGCAGTGTACAATTTCACTTCATCATTCTCTATCACTTTATGAAATATTCATGCTATCAACATAACATGACAAAACCAATAGATAATAAACAAAAATTTTAGAGTACAAATGGAATTAAACATAAAATATATCAAATCACTCATATCTTACCATACCCTCTCATCTTCATCATGATCATCATCTTCATCGTCTTCATGATACCACTAATTAGTACTAGGTCTAATATGAAACTTCTAANAACATAACATGACAAAACCAATAGACAATAAATTTAAATTTTAGAGTACAAATGAAATTATGTTTCTAGTTGCAACTCCTCTCAATTTATGTTAATAGACCTAGTAAACACGTTTGAGGAAGAATTATTATCATGTTTTTAGAAAGGAGGGTACTTTATTTCATTTAAGTGAGATAAAAACAATATAGGTAAATCGGTTGAGTGAGAAATACGAAGCGAAAGAGGACGAGGGGAGTGGGTCCTATCTACATTGCTTCAACAACCAACCTTTAAGGGGGATGAATCCCAAGGACATACATCTTATATCTCTCATTAGCATTATCATCATCATATAATACAACTTCATAATATCAATTGCTAAATTATATTAGCATGTATTCATAACACATATGATGAATCACCATGACAACACACATCCAGTCAATCCTAACAAGCAAATTGTTTTTGTGCTTCCTAAAAACAAGCATTTCTAGATGATCTATACATGCCAAACTAAACAAAAAGTTTTAAGATGTACATCATATATATACCACTGAATGCACATGTCATCAAGATTACACATGTGTTCTTTTTATATGTCAACCCAAAAATAGTCATCCTAGAACATATATATTATGTCAATTACATTGTATAGTCAAAGTACCATAAACAACAAATAGAAATATAATGAAGCATCCTTAATAAAAATAAAAATTAAATATATAAAAAATAAAATATATAATAATAAAACAAAACAAAAATATATAAAAAATAAAATATAAAAAAAAAACAAAACAAAATATATAAAAAAATATATTATAATATAATAAAACAAAACAAAAATAAATATAAAATAAATAAAAATGAATATAATATAAAATAAAATATAAAAGAAATAAAAATGAAAAATAAAAATAAAACAAAGAACAAAAACAAATTACAACCTCGTGACATACAAACCCCGTGATAGGTTGTAAGCTTGAAGTGAAAGAAATAGAGGAGAGGGGTTGCAGTATGTGGAACACGTTGAGATCCCTCCCCTAGTTATTGAATCCTAGAGAAATCGACGAATGGTGGGTGTTAGAGTTCGAAGGAGACTTACATGCATTCTACTAGCATCCTTAGGGTAGTTCTTTAGTTACCCACTTCATTCAACCAACCTATGAAAAATCCTATGAACAGTCCGTAGCCTGGAAATAGAGGAAAGGAGATTTCACGTAGAGGAGAGGGTCGCAGTGGTAATGCAGAGGAGGATTTGCAAAGGCAGAGGAGGGTTTGACTAGGTCACGCAAATGCCGACACAGTGCCCCCCAAATCGGTGAGTACCCTAGAATGACTGAGCATGCTCTAGTTTGCTCAAATAATTTTGATTTGGAATTATAAAAAACAAGTTCTCTATGCAGAAGAAATATTTATTTAGCTTGGATTTATACTGGTATGGAAAAGCTGAAAAGACTGTGTTCATAATATAGTTTAAAATATGAACTTCTCTTCCCCTGAATTTCCATCTCCGTGTGAGGTCAGGGTCACTGCTGCAAGATTCCCATTGCATTGCATTTGTCAAATGCATAGTCTGTATGCCACAAAAATAACAACATTAAATAAATACATGACATAAGAGGCATTTAATGCTGATATGGATGATATTCATTAATTAATATACGTTCCAACAGGAACATAGGAGAATTCAATGCTAGTTGCGTCCTTTCCAACGTTTAATCTTCCAGTTGTTTCTTTTCTTATATTTTGACAGCCAAAGTATTCAAACAAGCACAAAATAACTTCTGGCAAATCTCTGTTGTTGCTCCAATTTGGAAATTCCGGGTTAGGTTCGAGTTGCTTCCTAATCTAGGAATTTTATAATAAAAAACCTGAAATAAGAAAATCCATAACATTTGGTAGTCCCGAGGCTAGGCATCTGTGATTCAATATCAGTTCGATTTCAAAGTTTAGAATTTGTTGGTTTTACATTAACTAGCTCAAAAACTCATGAAAATTGTACCCATGCTTCTCTTCTCTGATATTTGCATAGATTTTGACATTTTATGGATGTTACAGTGCCGAGAACTAAAAAAACAAAGCCTCTTATGCGCTCAACATCCATGGTTTTTCTTCTAATCAACATCATCATGGAAAAATTACCTCCTGAAGACTATGATTAAGATCACATACATAGACCCATACAAAATGGGGGTAATAGACCTCATATAATGATTTTTTGGTGCAAAAGGTTTGTATGCATGACTTATCTCTTGGCATGGTATGCTTAAATTGCATGATTAAATCCTAATGAACATGCTTCTTTGAAGCCATATTACTTATCCTCTAATGATTTTTAATAATTTCTCTCTACCCTACTAGGAGATATTTTATGAAGCCTACCTCAAGGGATGCTATATAATTGATATGATTTGGCTAAGAAGCAATACTTTATAAACTTGTAGTTTTTGAATCTCCACTCCACATTGTATAAAAGTAGAAACCTCTTGTATATTTAAGAGAATTTTGAAACTTATGGAAAGTACCATTGCATTTGAGGATTCCCTGCAAAAATGCATTGTATGTCTATGAATTTCAACAATAATCCATCCACAATTCTAACACGTGTATTTGCTTCTTAATTGCAATTATTATCCCAAATTTAACATTTTCTTTGAGAAGCATCTTTTGAATATCAAATAAGTGCATCTTATATAAGATTGTAGGTTTACCAATTTAAGTGGGTTAGATTCAAGCCCATTTATAATGCTTAGTTTATCTTTTGATTCATTTAAGGGAAGATAAAGAATAATTGATCAGTGCAATGATTTGCACTTTTGTTAAATGCAAGTTAATGCCAAATTATTTTTTCATACCTTAGATAGTTCTAAATATCTTGACCCCAACTAGGTCTTGTATACTCAAGAGCATTGCAAAAAGCTACAAAGCACTTGTGGTAATTTTTTTTTGTGATCAAAATGTTGTACAGACCTGCATATGGTGAATGATGTTTCGTAAGGGCTATTGTAATACTTTTTCTATAGATTATCCATACATATTGTCACAAAGTTTCTATAAATATTGAGTTACTCTAATTTATTCAAGTAAAATACAAATTACAAATAAAACTTTAATTTGGATGATGCCTTAGATGTCCCTGAATTGCACACAACTTTCAGTATATGATAAGTAAAAAATAACATGCTATAGTTTAGTACATCTGTAACAAGCCACTTTTCCTTTTTTTCTTTGTTGATATCAGAGTAAGACAGTAATGAAAATAGATGGATAAGTTTTCCCCTTTGCTTATATTTTGTTAGGATTATAATCCTCCCTTGTCCAATTTGGTCAATTATGTCTAAATCAGAAGTCCTTTCAGTCTATTTTTAGTCACTAGCACCATTGGGTTCACTTGGACAAATTGGGGCAAATGTACCAATTAATAAAGTGTGGGGGGCACTAATTGAGTCCAGCTGCCACTGATTGCACTTGCATGCATCAGCTTAGGAGCCTTCTATATCAATCCCTACAAATTAGGAGCCACTAGGAGTGTCGATACCAACCTCCATTAGTTGAGTTCAGTTGGTGACTAGTCAAGCTCAGTTAGGAGTCAGTTACATTTAGTTCTAGTATGTTACATTCAGTTCTACTCAGTTACCGCTAGGTTTGCATGGCTGCATGTAGGTGAGGCACATTTACTCACCTACCTCAATTAGTTAGACTAGTTAACACTGAATTAGACACTTGAGTTTGGATTTTGAACTCATATGAACTCCGATAATGATTTAGACAAGGTCAGTTAACCATTCAGTCAAGTAGAGTCAAACCAATTTGAATTTCCTAACATGGATTCGAATTGCATGAGGCTATTTAGCCATTGTACTTCATTGTAATTAATTATCTAATTACTTTTGATTAACGAAAGCTTTCACAGTTGCAAGCCATTTTCGCACTGTTTCATTCTTCAATTTCTGAGTAAAATTGTGTGATTTATCTTGTGAGTTGCGTGTTGGTCCACAGATCTATGTGCTTAATTTAATATGGTATCAGAGCCTCGGTAGGACAAGGCACTTATCCTACTACAGATTCATACTTGGATCAAATTTTTTTTGAGCAAAATTGCTCCTTCCAGTACTACACCAGAAGTGGAGAATTTACCACTTAATATCCCAAGTAAAGGAATTTTTGATCAATCTTGCTTGACCAACTATGTTGGGTGTGAAGAAAATTCCAAAAGTGTAGGCTATCAACCTTACTTTGTCTCTTTGATTGTGTGATTTACAGGTTTATCATTCTCCTTCACTGCATTTGCTACAAGAATCTCAGTCTCCTTCACTGCATTCACTACAGAAGCTCAATCTCCTTCACTGAATTATAAATGGACCCTTCAATGAAGCTTCTCACTCCTTTCAACTACCACCAGTAGAAGGAGGACATGGAGATGCATCTACGCTCCAAAAGACTCTTCAGACTCACAATGGATACATAGGCAGAGCCAGTTCATTATGTTGACAAAGAAAAGTATTGGAATAGGATTGATGAAGCATATGGATGCTTGTGCCTCTCAATCTATCGAGATATTCTCTTCCACATCAATGGATTGAAGACTCCCAAGGAGTTTTGGGATAAGCTTTCCTCCTTATTTGGTAAGCAGGATTACCTAAGGATCTATCAGCTAAGAATGAGTTGATTTCTCTTCATCCAGCCAATTTCAAAACACTAAATGACTTCTTCACCAAATTCAAGCATCTAGTGTTCGAGTTGAAGCTGTACAATGTTGAGAAGGAGGATGATCAACTCATCCTTTCTATTCTCTCAAAACTTGGTGTAGATTACTCAGTATTTGTATCAACCTTTCATTTAGTGAAGCTCACTACTCTAAATTGGAGGATTCCTACTCTTATCTCCTTCTTTGAATATCTCACCCAGGAGCATGACAAGTTGATCCAAATCGGGATAATTCGATCTTCCAAAGATCAAGAACTAGTTGTTGGAGGACCTAAGGTAGCGAATGATAAAGGGAAGCAAAAGGATGAATCTCTTGTGGAGAAAGAGAAGTTAAATGAGCCTTCAAGTTTGAAGAGAAGCAAGAAGAATGGAAAAGGAAAGACCCTCTATTCTTACTGTGGAAGGGGATTTCATCTAGAAATATCCTATATGAGAAGAAAAATTGATGAGATGGCTCTTCTTCTGAAGAAATATAACATTATTGTACCTTCTAGCACAAGGAAAGCTGACCATAGAGAAGAAACTGAATAACATGAAGAGACATGCCATGCATTGAAGGCTAGCTTTTCAACAGCACATGCATTCCTCATTAATTCTGGAGCTTCCAATCATATGGTTCCATCCAAAGAATCATTCTCTTCCTTGCAATATTTTGATGGTCTTAGTATTCAGATGGGTAATAACAGTCAAATTCGAGCCAAAGGGAAGGGTTCTATCAAGCTTGAACATGGAAAGTTCAAAGATGTGCTTTATGTGCCCTCCTTGGCTGCAAATCTATTATTTGTATACCAGATGACTCATATCAGCTCTCCAAAGCAAGTGATATTTGGTCTTGACTCAATGGATATCACATATATCTCTACTGGGGACATCATAGGGAAGGGTGCTGAAAATCATGCCTCCAAGGCATATGAGTTCTCACACTTCATGCCATTTTCAGAACCATTGCACTCTCAACAGCCACTTGAAAGGGAAGGTAAGAACATTCCATCTACTTCTTTTGCAGCTTCCACTAGTAATGCAGAACCAGTTGTATCAGTTTATCATATTGAGATTCAGGGTGATTCAGATCCAGATCCAGACCCTACTCCCAAGCAGGAAGCTAGGAAGATGACTCAAAATCCACCTAACACTGAGAAGACAAAGAACCTTGCGCTATGTCATGAAATCTTCCCTCCTTCGGAGAGATGCAACAAACTCCCTGTGAGATGCTACATGGCAAGGGTTGATCAGTCACACTGCCTTCAGAATAATAGAGTGGATCATACACCTCTTCATCCAGAAAGAGGCAAAGGTTACATTCCTCCTTCCTTCTGTTACCACCTAAGTTGTATTTAGTGGTTTTTTATCAAGTGAGCCTGGTGAACCGGACAAAGAGTTTTTGTTCGGACTTCAGAAAACCTTCGGAAGTACTTCTAGGAAGTTCTTGTTGTACTATATCCCATGTTCATACCCCATGGGGTAATTGTAATAAATGTTCTAGCATGATAGTGTTTGTAAAAGACTCAGTCTCTTGGACTTTATTTTTCAATCTGATCAGCCCAGGGTGTTTTTTCCCTTGGTTATTATTGGTTGTTGAATAAGCAACTGATAATTTCTGAGTTTTTCACTCAATACCTCCAAAGTTGGGGTGGTCGACTTGGCATTTAGACCTATTGAGGTTATTAGAGTCTATGTGTCAATGTATAAACATTCTAGGCATCATGGTCGAGTCATATGAACATGTCTAAGTCCCCCTAGGTTTTTTTTTTGTAAGTTTTTTAAATTTTAATTTTTCCACAAAAACTTAGGCTATTTTTTAATAGTCTAATTGGAAAAATTGGTTTTGTAATAAAAGTGGGCCAAATAATCAGTTTCAGTCATGGGGGTGCTCATTTTCAAGCTAAGAGAACCATGTAAACCCATAGACCCACTATTTTCAATTTTTGAGTGATTTTCCATCACTCAAGTCAAAAAACCCCAAAAAAATTTATTGATTATTTTAATTAATAAATTGATGAATAATGGAGCAAATGCAAAATCCTAGATCAGTGGATTCTCAACCGATTTGATTGAAATTAGTCAGATCTGCACCAAATTTACTGGATCTGACAAATTTTTGACTGAAGGAGGTGATCTAGACAGACCCAGAGTTGAACTTCAACCTCCTTTATGGGGAATTGCACCCTCTCTCTCTCCTCCACACGTGTGGGATCTTCTAGAAGCCCTGTGGTTGATGTGTCAGTCAGTAAGTTGATGTGTCAGCTCAATCAGCCCCCTAATTGACAATTACACTCAGTGGAAGCTCAATTCAGCTTCATATCAGGCATTGATGGACTCTCCTTCAGCTACAGTGGTCTGTCTCCTTCGGATTTGTGCCTCCCCGGGCTGGATCTCCTATTTTTTGTATAAATAAAACTTTCTATTGTAATGTTGTTATTGTTTATTATTCTGGAATAAATAAGCTTTGGAGGCAAGATATATGGTGTAATTGTCTTCATGTGTGGATGGTGATTGTCAAATGCTTATGAGGTACAATATGTGTTATTTATCTTTGCTTTTGCTGGTTAATTGTTGGCCTTGAAGGAGAGAGCTACCTCCTATTAGGGTAATATTTTATTCTAGTTTTATTTATGCTCTTACTATTTGCTTGTTTTAGATCTATTGGAGTTGCATGTATTTTAAGTTTAATTGCATGCTTTCCAATTATCTTTTCCAGCAGCACCTATGTTTTAACCATCTATTTGTGCAAGGATTTCTAAGTTGTAGGTGATCTCGCTTGTAGAAGAATTTGAGTTGCTTTGCATATTCCTCATCTTCAAGATATTCTGGAGGACATAGTCCCTCAGTTCCGCCAAAGCATACTCCAAAGCCCAACATTCCCAGGCTTCCAACACTCTTTCTCTCTTTTTCTCCTTCAAAAAATCAATTTTCTTACCTGGTTACTGTGTTCGAAAGCTTCTTTATAATTTAGATATGTCATATTAAAGTAAAACTTACATAGATATTCTATTTCAAATCTCATAGTCTATATGTCATTTCTGAAAAGTATCATTATAAGCATTCTAGATCTAGCTTAGGGAAATCTTCCGTTTTGCATGCCAAGTGAAATAGAATCCGTAGGTTGCATGGTCTAGATTTATTTTTATATTTTAGAAATATTAAATCCAGAAATCAGTTCATATTTCATTGGATGCACAAACATCAATCCAATATCCCAAGGAAATCTTGCTTTCCTTGGTTCCTTTTTCACCGGTTTAGCTACTTTTAACTTAGTTTTTTTTAGTTAAGGTAGGATGACCCAAAGGTACTCTTAAAGTGATTTTGGAAATATTTTATTCTAACATGCTTTCTGGTTTTTAGTAGGTGTAATAGAAAATAAAATAAGCTTATGTTCGAAAGTGGCATCAAGAGCGTTCAAATCCCCCCAGGGGTCTCCCCTTTGACTGAAAACTTAAAATTTTGGAAAGTTGTAAGATCATGGTTTCATCCCATATAAGGACCAAGAGTTTTTTTATATTTCAGTTTTCTGATATTGTAACCAATAATAATAAAATGAAATCTATTTTGAGTAGGCTCTTTCGAGCCCGCTCCCCATCCCCCCAAGGAGGATTCACGTCCATTTCACTTTTTTGCATTTTTCCCTTTTTTCTGTTCTAGTTTAGTATTGACATGCAGGATTGTATAATTTGATAATATTTTTCATTATTCCATATTTTCAATTCAAAATTAATCATACTACTTACCCCACGACTTCCCGATTGACCCACAAGGGGAAAGAGATGCGTGGTAGGACTAATCAGAAAACCAGTGTTGTGTATCTCTGATTCCTTTTTTATTTATTGTTTGATAATCATAATAAAATAAACCCCTCCTTAATTCCCCAATTGAGGTCCACTTGGACCGAAAGAGGTTCCTAGAGGGTTTTCTTTTTAGTAAGAACACCTCTTCTAAAATTTACTAAAAATAGTGAGGACTCCAATGTGTATGCTCTGTACTTGGATGCGGTTCATCCAATCAGTCAAGATGCATCAAAATCACTTGAATGACTAGATTAATTAGTCCTCACCTCCCAAATTTACAAACCGACAGGCGAAAATCCAACGCCTCGAACGAACTGTAAGCGGTGGCAAAATACCCAAAGGAGTGGGAAGAACTGGAAAGTGACCTCGAGGTGCCGATATTTGTCACAACCTGATGGGTGCGTTATGAAAAATAGTCTCCGAGACTCCATTCCATCCCACAAACACCTTGCGGGTAGCTGTGAAAGTTCACTTATGGACATACTCCAAGTACCCCTCGGGTATATCTTGAGTCCCCTTTTCGCCTAATTTAATTCATTCACATTCCACACTAATTTAAAATCTACCAAGATACATTTGCAAAAAATTCATTGAAGTGCATGCAAGCACATTATTTTCTTTGTTGACTCCATTTAAGGCACTAGTGATTTATTTGATCATTTATTTCAATTATATATCTATATTGAGTGTCATTATTGTGCTTATATGCTTTAAATATTGCATCTTAAGTGTCATTACTATGCTTATGAGTTAGCCTGAACGGAGGAGTCAAGAACAAGGTGATAGCCTTGACTCGAGACTTTCCCCCAAGGACACACCGAGTGGCTTGAAGATTTATGCCATGTAACCCAGGTGTCTGAAAGGAGGCAACACTTTTTGGTGCCGTTTCCAGGGATAAATGTTTTTATTCTTGAGTACGACTTAGCTTAAATTTTTTTTAAACAACTAAAAAGATAAAAAAAATTCTTGATTGATCTAGTCTTTAAAAAACATAAAAATTAAAACTCGATCCATCTGGCAACTCCACTGTCTAACATCCCTTCAAGAATTTCTACTCGAAGAAACCGCCAACAATTATTCAATCCTCTCCCTAATCCTGAAAGGTTTCTGAGGGAAATATTGAATAGGCAGTCTTCCTGTATAAACCTTGAAGATTTAGGAGACCAATCCCTCTCAGATATCCATCACATATTTCTAGAGAGTCATACCTACCAATTTCAAGAAATGACGGAATTCTTCAAACCCCTTGACTTTTCTCAAATAGAAGGTACTCCCCATGACATTCCAAATGATGCTATCAAGAAGCTCCCCATATTCCAGGGCAATAATGGCATCACTGCCAAGTCTCACCTTCGAATGTTTGAAAAGCACCTGGTTAGTTATTGCAATGATGCTTCCCATAACCATGAAGATGTCAAAATGAAGCTCTTTGCTTTATCCTTAGAGAATGATGATGCAGAATGGTACTCTGACCTAGGTGATGACTCATATAAAACTCTTAGTGAATTCCTAGAGGGTTTTAAGAAGAAATGGGGAGAAAAGAAAGAACCAAGACATTTTCTTGCTGCCCTTCATAACATAAAGAAGATGGAGAATGAAACCATGGATGAATTTAACACTAAGTTCAGGTGTGTGGTTGCGGACCTTCCTAAAGACATCAAGCCAAAGGATGCCTGCATCCTTATATCTTACATCGAAGCTTTCACTAGTGATTTGAGGTACCAGTTAAGAGACAAAAAGCCGGTCAACCTAAAAAATGCTCAGGAATTGACCGAGAAAATAGAAAAGAATATGCAATCTTCAGGAAAATCCAACATTCCAGGTTACATTATGGGGAAACACTTCATACAACAAAGAGAAGGGTAAAGCCGTTGAATCAGAAGAAAAGGGAACCTCTAAATATCCCATGGAAAAGGTGACAGACATGATAAAAGACTTGGTTACTAGTCAAAACCAACTTATGGCAAATCATTCCGCACAACTAAATCATATGCACAATAGAATAATCACAATGGAAATAAATAATGGACCTAGGAACTTTAAGCCTAAATAGAATCAGATGTATCAAAAGAAATATCCTCAGCAAGAACCTAGGATTCCAAACCAGTTAGGCTCAGCTAACATGGTAGAAGAAGTCATTCCATGGTGTAGACCATGTGATCAATTCCACCAAGAAAGCACTTGTTATATTGCAAACCAAGTTATAGAACATGGAATTCCCGAGGTCAGTAACCAGGAAACAACATCAAGTGAGTCTGATCATGTGTACATGGTAGGCCAAACCTACCCTTTATCAAACAAACATTGGCAGCAGGCCAAGGATTGCAGTTATGAGAACGATCTCCTTTCCAACTTTTATGGTGCAATGCCTTCTCTAGAAACAATCAAGGAAATGAAGGAAGCTAGATTCAAGGGTGCAGTTTATTAAAGAAAGGAGAAGCCATCACCATCTAAACAGTACAAGCCAAAGGTAACCGCTCCTCCTCTCCCAAATCCCCCTGTTATCCCTGAATCAAATGTTGATATGGGAGAATGGATAAGTAGTGCTAAGAATCATGTTTATGCAACTAATGTCCATAAAATTCCTGGTCAAAAAGAAAAGTTGTTGAAATCCATAAAGGATAGTCAAAGTAAAACTCATAATATTGTCAAAGAAGATTCTCTCCCTAATAATAATGCTATATTTGAAGTTGGACATATTGAACCTATAGATATGCCTATAGTCATCAACAGTGTTGATCTAGAAAGAGAAGACCACCTGCCTTTTTATGTCTCCCTCTTAGTTGATAACCTTCTCCTTCATAATTGCATGTTAGATTCAGGTGCTTCATCAAATGTCATGACAAGAAAAGTAATGGAACGGCTAAATCTAAGGGTCACCGGACCCTACCACAATGTTTGTGCAATGGATGCAAGAGAAGTTGAAGTGGTAGAGATAATCTTAAATTTACAAGTTAAGTTGTCCAAGTATCCTAACATCAACATGTCGATGGATGTGGTAGTGATAGATGTTCCAGATAATTGGGGTATGTTTCTATCCAGAAAATGGTCTGCAACTCTTGGTGGGTACATTCAAATGGATTGGACATATGCTACTATACCTGCATCAGAAAGCACTAGGGTGATAATCCACAGAGAGAAGCTAAGGAAACAACATGTATAAAACCCTAAGAATCCCAAAAATGAATTTGTTCATTTCACTGATAACTTTGGAAACTATGCTATTTTGTCAAATTTCATGGTCCCTATTAAGGAAAACATCAAAAATGAAAAAATAGATGAAGTTTGGAAAATGTACTTTGACGGGGCTTATTCCAAAACTGGAAAGGGTGCGGGCATTGTGATCATCTCTCCTTCAAATAAAGTCTACAACTTTGCTTTTAGGTTAGAGTTTGAAGCATCAAACAATGTAGCCGAGTATGAGGCATTTCTCCTAGGGTTAGAAACCGCTAAAGACATGGGGATAAAGATGTTGAACATAAAAGGTGATTTAGACTTAATTGTCCTCCAGATTAAGAATCAGTATCAATGCAAAAATGACAGACTAAGGAAGTATAGAAATGCCACATGGGACACTATGGAATGGTTTGATGCACTTAACATTCAAAAGATCCATAGAGAAATGAATGGATTAGCAGATAAGTTGGCAGTAGTAGCATCCACCCTATAGCCATCAAATGAAATGATTAGTGGGAATGGAAATATGGAAATTAATTTCAGGCCTTCAATTCCATATAATATATATCACTAGCAGGTGTTTAAAGATGATGAGCAACTCTTGAGATTCATCCACAATCTCCAAGAGTTTGAAGGTTGCAAGACCAGTTACTAGCAAGAGGGTAAAGAGTATCAGGAATGTGAGGATAATGAAAGGAATCACTTCCCGAGTAGCCTTATAGCTTTCAAAAATATTTTTGATCAACAAGATCATCATAAAAAACAAAAAGAAGAAATAAAAATTGGGGATTATATGGAAATAAACATAGGAACTGATAAGGACCCCAAGTTAATAAAAATTGGAAAAGGTACTTCAGAAAAGGAAAGGAACAATTTGATCAACTTAATCAAAGAGTATAGAGATGTGTTGGCCTTTATTTATGATGAACTTAAAGCCTATCGGGAAGATGTGTTTCAACACACTATTCCCCTCACAGAAGAGGCCAAGGAGGTCAAGCCTTTCCGACAAAAACTTAGGCAAATAAATCCTAAGTTGTCCCCCATTGTGCAAAAGGAACTTCAGAAGGTGTTAGCAGCAGGGATCATAGCACCTACAAGACATTCATCATGGTGCTCCAACTTAGTTGTTTTTAGAAAGAAGAATGGGCCAATTAGAATATGTATATATTTCATAAATATGAATACATCATGCCATAAAGATAATTACCCATTACCTGAAATGGAAACATTGCTTCAAAGAGTAACAGGATTAGGAATGATGTCCATGTTAGATGGCTTTTTCAGTTATAACCAGGTGTTGGTAAATAAGGAGGATCAACATAAGACTACATTCACCACACCTTGGGGTACCTATAAATTTTTAAGAATTCCTTTTGGCTTATTGAATGCTGGTGCCACATTCCAAAGAGCCATGGATTTTTCCTTCAAAGAACTTATAGGAAAAATAATCGAAATATATCAAGATGACTTAACTGTTTTTTCAAAGGAAAGATCTAACCACATAAGTCATCTTAGGCAGGTTTTCATAAGATGTCAGAAATATGGTATTTCCTTGAACCCCACCAAGTCAATTTTTTGGGTTTATGAAGGAAAGTTGTTGAGGCACATCATTTCTAAGGATGGTGTTGTTATCACTCCAGGAAAATCCTCTAGGTTGTAGCTCGAGGATGCCTGGTAACTTAATTATTTTTATGGTTTTCTAAGTGGATCAATTTAGGTGACCTATAAACCTCACACTCTCAAGACATGCATGAAACTCAATCAAGGATAAGGCTTCTAATTACCACTGTTCAGAGGTTGACAATATGGTGCAGAGATGGAGAACTTATCATGCTAGCATATTCATACATAAAATAGATATATATAAGGATAATCATGACAAGGAAAGAACTTATAATTCAAATCACATCAATGTGCCAATAGGGTGACAGCTAGAGGACATCAATTAATCTGAATAAAACCTGAATAACACATTCAAGCATAAGCACAGATAAGACAGAAAATGGAAGCTGAACATATGATAACAAAAGAGCTTATATTAGGTCATGAGCAATATGAGAAGCTTGACAATAGCAATGTTCTACAGGTCCCCGAAGTCGAACCCTTTCAGTAAAATAAGTCTTAGGCTTTATAGCCTTTACAAAAATATTCAAATCCTGAAAAATTGTATCTGATTTACTAAAAAAAGACAAAATAATTGTTTTTGCATAATTAGGTCAAAAAAACCTAATTTAACTACTAGTCTAACTAACTATAGAATTCGTTCACTATTTGAACCTTCTGATAACTAAAGTAAGTATTGGAAATAACTGTCACTGGTCCTCTGTTGGATAGGTCACTGTTTTACTTAGATAGTTAAGTGTTGGTGACCTTTTCTTCCTTTATGTCATAGCAAAACTGAAGCATACCTTCCCTAATGTTTTCTTCGGCATCCTTCATCTTTATACTTCGTCCCTAAGCTATTCATGTTCACCCAAAATTGGTCCTTCGTGTCAAAATTCGAACCTATGCCTCTTTCGTATTTCGATGGTTAAGAGGTCAAAATATTGGGTCAGTTAGCTGCCGAAAGCGATGCTTTCGGTGGCTAATGAACTGCCTCAGCGTCTGCCTAAGCCACCGAAAGCCCTGTTCTACAAAAATTCCTAAGAAACCTCCAAAATTATTCTTTCAAGTTTGTTTTCTTATATTTTTATTTAGTAGGCTCCATGTTAGGAAGGTTAGTAGTATCCTGTCTTGATTCTGGAGTCTGAAGACTTACTACAGCTTCAGCTAGGGTTTCCAATGTGAGGTGATTGCTAGGGTTTGGCTTGGCATCCTTCATATGTAGCCTCTAAAGCCTGATCATTCTGTATAGCCTTGTGTTGTCCCTCAAGTATATTTTGTTTAGTCTTTTTAGAAAGATATACCTTTCTCTCATCTCTAGGATGGAATTGTGCAACTGTTTATTCCTTTTGGTCAAAATGTCAATATTTCTCTTTATCTCCCTGTCCAAAACTTCCAGTTCATGTATTTCCTCTAGCGGTTTGTTCACTCTCTGAGACCTAGGTTTGCTTGTGGAGGTATCTGCTCTTTGTTCATACTTCTCTTCCCTAGATGTTGGTGAAGGAAACTCTTCTTGTCTTGCTGTCAATTGCTCTATTAGGTCAACTTTTGTCGTAAAAGTTTGGCCAAACTACTAAAAAACTGGGGCTCAGAGATGGATTTGGTACTTCAAATCTGTGACACTTGGGTATAAAATGAAAGATTTTTTGTAGATTGGTTTGTCCTCAGAAAAAACCTCTCTCATTTTTTTGGAATTCGTTTTAATTTTCCCAGGATCTGTATTTCAAAAACATGTGTCAAACAGGAAATTCTGAGATCCAAAAGTTAGGTCTCAGAGATGTATTTGATTATCCCAATCTGTAACACCTGTAGGAAAATAGAGATAGGTTATTGTTCTATGACCTGTTAGGCACAAAAACCACTAAGCATTTTGCAAAATGATTCTTCAGTCGCTTAGAATAATTATTTTTAAAAAATGACTTTTCGTAGTAAACCGCCACTTTTGGTGGCTTAGAGCGCCCTAAAGTTTCAGTCTTAGCTGATGAAAGTCTACTTTCAATGGATTAGAGACCATTTTGAAAACACGCTTAGCCACGGACACCTGTGTTTTGAGTTTTTTGAGTGGGTCATCTTCCCTGCGCCTGCAAAATTGAAATTCAAACCCTAGGGAAGGATACTACAATGCTGGATCCGGAGAGGGCTAGGCTCAGTGAGAATGCATGCAGATAAATGTGGAGTGTACTGAGGATATGGTGCTTATTTGGAGGGGTTAATCATACAATTGGTACTTAAGCAAATATGATGGTGGATTCTAGTGATAACCATGAGATATCCATCCGAGCAATCATTTTATCTAGAACTTTGATGCTTCATGGAGGTTTAACTGTAGTTGTGGGACAAGTGGAGGGAAAGATAGGGTTTAGATGTTCATTAGTATTTTGAGATCAATAACGACTTCTTAGCCATCAACTCATGCTTTGCTGCAGTTCCCTGACCTTTTAGGTGGTTAATCATGCTAAATTATGACACGCATCATGCTGATGAATTTGATTTGATGGGCACAACCATTTTCATTTTTCATCCTTTTCGGTGGTTAAGAGACTTTAGGGTTTAGTTCACTAGCTGCTAAAAGCTAGGATTTCGGTGGCTAATGAACCGTTGGTCTGTTCGCCAAAGCCACAGAAAGTTTCTCTTTCCAAAAACGTATTTCATTTGCTTTCAGTGGTTAATGCCTTCTTGGAAACACTCGCTAAGCTGTCGAAACCAAGGCTTTTCAGTGGCTAATGAGCTATTGGAAAGCTCGCCTAAGCCACCGAAGGTCCTTTTCCCAAAAATTTATAAAGAACGTGATTAGCAGGATTTCGGTGGATAACATGGTCTTGCGTTAAACTATTAGCTGTCGAAAGCTAGGCTTTTCGGTGGCTAATGAGTTGTTAAAAATATCACCTAAGCCAACGAAAGCTAAAAATTTCAAATTTATTAAATAAGAGAACATCATATATCCCAAATTTTTTAGTCACCCCAGTATCTTTCATAATATGACTTGAAATCTTCATCCTATCAAAAAATAAATTGTCTGAGTGAACTTATTGAAAATAAATTTATTTTAGGAGATAACATCTAGCTCGTACTCGGGGAACCTTCTTGTGTGGTCCCAAGAACCCCAAACCAAAATTCATTTCCTAAAAAGGAATAATTAAAGCTATGTTCTAGTGTTCCATTGGGCATGGAGTCATTCATCTTTTATAACTGATCCACTGCAACCTGCCTGTAGCCCGCTTTGCTTATTCATGAAAACAACTGAAAATGACCTAGCTACTCATATTAAGAGCTTATTTTCCTATCTATTCCTACTCCTAATTCTAATTAGTAGAGGCTTCTTATCAGGTGACATCATGCTTCCAATAAAGCCATGTCAGAAGTTTCTCTACTGAACTTATCTTTGATCTTGACCCAAAAAATAAATGAAACCCTAGCATGCAGCAATGTAGTTTCAAAGGGTGATGGAACCAGCTATCATCTGACAAAAATATTTTGATATCTACGCTGCTTATAATTTCCAGACAGTCAGCAACAGGGTCATAAAAACCATAAAGGAATACCTCTCTATGTTGTTGTTCCCACTAAATGAAATGTTGCTGGTGGCTGCTTTCAGTGATCTCCATGTCAACTGTAGATTGCTCAACCTTTGACTAGGAAGGATGAGTTATGCCCTTTTGTTCTGTACTTTTCATATCATCATCTTCATATATATTGCATTCTTCCTTTGTCTACAAATCAGAAAACTGAGGGCTGCCTTTAGTATTTGCTGCAGATCCAAGTTTGTTACATGTTGTTCCTTCAATCTGCTCATTATCTTTCGGGTTTCCAAGGGGACAAACTGATCTTCTTGACACCCTAAGTCAGCAGATGCATTTGATACGAAGTCAAAAGCATCTATATTATGGTAAACATTCTGAATATCATTAATATATTGATCACAATGAGAGGTGTACACTATTGCAGCATACTGTTCATAGCTATCATTAACCACAACATGCATATGTCTCTGATCATCTCTTTGATAAAAAGTAGAACTAAAATAAATTCCAGAAGTGGAAAAATCCTCACAAAACTTCAAATCTTCTTCTTCATCATTAGTAGCCTTTCCATCCTGAGAATGAAACTTATATTCTTCACAACAATTATCAAATGCAAACTCATCTGAATAGTACCTTTTACGGTGCTCAATGAATGCATCGTGAAAATACTTCAATGATGAAATACTGGAAGGAGGTAAAGAAAAATACCACTGACGTACATTACCATATAATGAATACATGAACATATTCATACGAACATGTTCATGCTGCTGATCTAATAGATCCATGCATTCATGAAACTTGAGGAGTTGTTCTGCAGGACTGTCTTCTTCCTCCTCTTTGAAGATAGGTAGAAAATCTCCCCATTCAGACATATCAGGTACTAGATGTGGGAAACCAGGAACTAAAGAGAAGTCAAGAGGTGCAAACCTCTGATCCAACAGAGCAGCAAATGCTTTTGACATATTAATATTTTGGAGTTGCCACTAAATTCATCCTTCATGGAGTCGCCAGGGATGAGATCTTCACAAGCAACAGTGCTTGAAGATCCCTCAACCCTAAAATTTTCTGATGTATTTATAAATTCTTTAGACTTGAATGTTTCAGCAGAAGAAATAATAGCACAATTATCTCTTGAAATACCTGATGTAGCTTCCTTTGTAACTCTAGAGGTCTACCTTAGCGAAGCCCTAGCTCTTCGTAGGATCTCTTCTGGATCTAAAATAGGTGTTACTGGTGGCCCTTTAGGGTTTTCTCTTGTACTTGGTCTTCTTGAAGCCACCTTATTCCAATGGAGTCACCAAATAGATGATTACAACCAAAATAGTTTCTAGCCTTTGTCTATCATCAAAGTAGGATCTATGTCATCTCCCAGGGAAGCTGAGCTTCAATCTCCTCTCCCCGACAACGATGCAAATTTTTTATCACTCTAAGAAACTCCTCTAGGTTACAGCTTGAGGATGCCTGGTAACTTAAATATTTTTATGGTTTTCTAAGTGGATAAATTCAGGGGACCTATAAACCTCACACTCTCAAGACATGCATGAAAATCAATCAAGGATAAGGCTTATATTACCACTATTCAGAGGTTGAAAATATGGTGCAGAGATCGAGAACTTATCATGCTGACAAATTCATACATAAAATAGATATATATAAATGGCTAATCATGACAAGGAAAGCACTTATAATTCAAATCACATCAATGTGCCAATAGGGTGGCAGCTAGAGGACATCAATTAATCTGAATAAAACCTAAATACCACATTCAAGCATAAGCACAGATAAGACAAAAAATGGAAGCTGAACATATGATAACAAAAGAGCTCATTAGAGGAAATTTCAGCTCAAAATGAGCCTTTTATCTTTATCTCAAATTACATGTCATCATGTGTTATCCAATGAAATTTCTTTAAATTTGAAATCTGTATAGGCCTTAAACACTTTTTTAATATAAATTTCGGGATATGTTTCATAAAAAAAAACTACTTTTTTTGTTTGTATTTTCGACATATCTCCCTGTGTTTTTACTCAAATTTCGATTAGGAGAGCTCGTTGGATGCAGAATTAAATTCTGCATCCAACGAGTACCCACCCGGCATGCTTTTGACGGACCCCTCTACCCCAAAAACAAGAAATACCTGAAAAACATGATGATCATCATCATCGTCAAGTTTTTTCAGGTATTTCTTGTTTTTGGGGTAGCGGGGTCCATCAAAAGTATGTTGAGTGGGTACTCGTTGGATGTGGAATTTAATTCCACATCCAACTAGCTCTCCTGATCAAAATTTGAGTAAAAAAAGGGGGAGATATGTCGAAAATACAAACAAAAAAGTAGTTTTTTTCTTTTCTTCCTCTAAAATTAATAAATATTATTTTATTATTTTAACTATTATTTTATTAATTTTCTTAGGAGGCCCATTTTGAGTTGAAATTTCCTCTAATGTATATTAGGTCATGAGAAATATGAGAAGCTTGACAATAGCAATGGTCTACAAGTCCCCGAAGTTGAACCCTTTCAATAAAATAAGTCTTAGGCTTTATAGCCTTTACAAAATAATTCATATCCTGAAAAATTGGATCTGATTTACTAAAAATAGACAAAATAATTGTTTTTGACTAATTAGGTAAAAAACCCCTAATTTAACTACTAGTCTAACTAACTGTAGAATTCGTTCACTATTTGAACCTTTTGATAACTAAAGTAAGTACTGGAAATAACTGTCACTGGTCCTTTGGTGGATAATTCATTGTTTTACTTAGACAGATAAGTGTTTGTGACCTTTTCTTCCTTTATGTCACAGCAAAATTGAAGCATACCTTTCTTGTTGCTTCTTTAGCATCCTTCATCCTTATACTTCGTCCCTGAGCTATTCATGTTCTCCCAAAACTAGTCCTTCATGTCAAAATTCGATCCTGTGCCTCTTTCTGCTTTCGGTGATTAAGAGTTCAAAATATCAGGTTTGTTAGCTGCCGAAAGCGCTGCTTTCGGTGGCTAATGAACTACCTCAGCATCTGCCTAAGCCACCAAAAGCCCTGTTTTGCAAAAATTCTTAAGAAACCTTCAAAATTATTCTTTCAAGTTTGTTTGCTTATCTTTTTATTTAGTAGGATCCATGTTAGCAAGGTTAGCAGCAGCCTGGCTTGATTCTAGAGGCTGAAGGCTTACTGCAGCTTTAGCTAGGGTTTCCAATGTGAGGTGAGTGCTAGGGTTTGGCTTGGCATCCTTCATATGCAGCGTCTGAAGCCTGATCATTCTATACAGCCTTGTGTTGTCCTTCAAGTATCTTTTGTTTAGTCTTTTTAGAAAGATATACCTTTCTCTCATCTCTAGGACAGAATTGTGCAACTGTTTATTCCTTTTGGTCAAAATGTCATTATTCCTCTTTATCTCCCTATCCAAAACTTCCAGTTCATGTATTTCCTCTAGCAGTTTGTTCACTCTCTGAGACCTAGGTTTTCTTGTGGAGGTCTCTACTCTTTGTTCATCTTTCTCTTCCCTAGGTGTTGGTGAAGGAAAATCTTCTTGTTCTGCTGTCAATTGCTCTTTTAGGTCAACTTTTTCCCTAAACGTTTGGCCAAACTACTGAAAACCGGGGCTCAGAGATGGATTTGGTCCTTCAAATATGTGATACATGGGTATAAAATGAAATATTTTTTTTTTATATTGGTTTGTCCTGAGAAAAAACCTCTCTCAGTTTTTTGGAATTCATTTTAATTTGCCCGGGATCTGTATTTGAAAAACATGTGTCAAACAAGAAATTCTGAGATCCAAAAATTAGGTCTCAGAGATAGATTCGATTCTCCCAATCTATAACACCTGTAGAAAAATTGAGAGAGGTCATTGTTCTATGACCTATTAGGCACAAAATTCTCTGATCATTTTGCAAAATGATTCTCCAGTCGCTCAAAATAATTATTTTAAAAAAATGACTTTTCGCAGTAAAACGCCACTTTCAGTGGCTTAGAGCGCCCTGAAATTTCGGTCTTAGCTGCTGAAAGTTTTCTTTCAGTGGCTTAGAGACCGTTTTGAAAACACACTTAGGCATGGAAACCTATGTTTTGATTTTTTTGAGCGGGTCCTCCTTCCTGCACCTGCAAAATTGAAATTCAAACCCTAGGGAAGGATACTACAATGCTAGATCTGGAGAGGGCTAGGCTCAGTGAGAATGCATGTAGATAAATGTGGAGTGTACTAAGGATATGGTGTTGATTTGGAGGGGTTAATCAAACAATTGGTACTTAAGCAAAGATGATGGTGGATTTTGGTGATAACCATGAGATTGCTAGCAAAGCAATCATTTTAACTGGAACTTTGATACTTCGTGGAGGTTTAACTGCAGTCGTGGGACAGGTGGAGGGAAAACTAGGGTTTATATGTTCATTAGTCTTTTGAGATCAATAACAACTTCTCAGCCATCAACTCATTCTTTACCGCATTTCCCTGACCTTTTAGGTGGTTAATCATGCTAAATTATGACACGCCTCATGCTGATGAATTTGATTTTGATGTGCACACAACCGTTTTCACTTTTCGTCCTTTTCGGTGGTTAAGAGACTTTAGGGTTTAGTTTGCTAGCTGCTGAAAGCTGTGATTTTAGTGGCTAATGAACCGTTGGTCTATTCGCCTAAGCCACCGAAAGTTTCTCTTTTCAAAAACGTATTTCATTTGCTTTCGATGGTTAATGTCTTCCTCGAAACACTTGCTAAGCTACCGAAACCAAGGCTTTTCGATCGCTAATGAGTTGTTGGAAAGATTTCCTAAGTCACCGAAAGTCCTTTTCCCAAAAATTTATAAAGAACGTGATCAGCAAGATTTCGGTGGATAACATGGTCTTGTGTTAAACTATTAGCTTCCGAAAGCTAAGCTTTTTAGTGGCTAATGAGTTGTTAAAAATCTCACCTAAGCCACCGAAAGATAAAACTTTCAAATTTATTAAATAACAAAACATCTGATATCCCAAATTTGTTAGTCACCCTAGTATCTTTCATAATATGACTTGAAATCTTCATCCTATCAAAAAATAAATTGTATGAGTGAACTTATTGAAAATAAATTTACTTTAGGAGATAATAGGTGTCAATGTTGATCCTGAGAGAGTTGAAGCCATTAAGAAAGTCCCTTTGCCTCAGAATCTAAAAGATCTCTAGTCTTTTAATGTTCAGATCAATTTCATAAGGAGATTCATCCCAAATTTAGAAGAATTAATGAAACCTCTACAAAAATTATTAAAGAAAGATGCTAAGTTTGAGTGGACAAAGGAAGGGAAAGATGCTTTCAAGTCTATCAAAGATGCCATATCCATGTCCCCGGTCATGATCAGTCCAGATTATTCCAAGGAATTCTAAATATTTTCCTTTGCCTCAGAAGACACCATTGCCGATGTTTTTCTTCAAAAGAATAAGGAGGGACAAGAGAAACCTATAGCCTTTATGAGTAGAGCCTTGCAACATTTAGAGTTGAAGTATACCACCATGGAGAAATAGGCTTATTCTCTTGTCAAGCCCCTTAAACATTTCAGAACTTATGTAGGTTACTCCAAAATCATTGGGTATGTACCCCATGCAGCTGTCAAGGATATCATGTCTCAAAAAGATTGTCTAGGAATCAGGGGTAAGTGGGTTTCAAAGATTCAAGAATATGATTTAGAGATAAAACCTACTAAGTTAATTAAGGGACAAGGTCTTGAAAAGATGTTGACACAAGGAAATGAAAAGGACTTAGGAATAATCTGCCAGAACGGTGATTCAGAACAAAGTGTATCAGACGAGCTTTAAAGATTAGAGTAGCACCCTTGGTATACTGACATCATCTTTTTCCTCCGCAACCTTACATGCCCTGGTCACTTACTTGGCCATAAAAGAAGAGCATTAAGGTTAAAAGAAACTAAGTATTGTTTAACAAAAGATGGTTTGGGTTGGAGAAACCCCGATGGTTTAATACTTAGATGTGTCGATGAACCTGAGTCCAAAAAACTCATGGTTGAGTTAGATTCAGGATTTTGTGGTGGAAATTTTGTAGCAAGAACAACCACCAATAAAATCCTTAGAGCAGGCTACTATTGGCCAAACCTATTTTTAGATGTGCACAAGTCTGTCAGAGTTTTCCCCCAGTGCCATTTATTCACTAGAAAGCAACAAATGAAAGCCTTGCCTTTAAATCCAATAGTAGTCCAAGCCCCTTTCCAACAGTGGGGGCTTCATTTCATCGGTAAGTTCAAAGATAACTCAAGCAATGGTTATTCTTGGATTATTACCACCATTGATTATTTCACCAAGTGGGTAGAGGAAATACCCACCAAGAAGGAAATTGATGTTGTAGTCATGGATTTCTTAGAAGATAATATTATCACAAGATTCAGTGTGCCAGCTAGAATCATCACAGATAATGGCCCGTGTTTTGTTTCCTCTGAGATGCCATCCTTTTGTTTCAAGTACAGCATTGTCCTATCCCATTCATCCAACTATTATCCCCAAGGAAATAGTCTAGCTGAGTCAATTAACAAAAACTTAATGACCATAATCAAGAAAACTGTGGGTGACAATAAAAAGGCTTGGGATAGCAAGATCAAATTTTCATTATGGGCCGATAGAATCAAAAAGAAAAGTTCAACCGGGAGGAGCCCTTTTGAACTTGTCTATGGCCTTGATGTCACCTTACCGGTCCATTTAAATCTTCCAGTGTATCATCTTCTCCAAACCTTCAGCTCAAATTAGGAGGTCATTCAAAACAAAATAAACTAGTTGATCGAGTTAGATGAGAGTAGAAGAATTTCCCTTGACCAAAGTATCATAAATTCAGACAAAGTCAAGAGAACCTTTGATAGATATACCCAGCTGGTATCCTTTCAAGTAGGTGACACAGTCTTGCTTTGGGACAAACGACGGGAGAAACCTAGGAAACACGAAAAGTTCGACAACTTATGGTTGTGGTTGGGGTCATATATCATTGAAGAAGTAGCAGGAACAAATTATTTCTATCTAAATGACCTAGAAGGAGAAAGGTTAAGCCTACCAGTGAATGGATTTCTCCTCAAGATGTTCTTCACTGAGACAACTTGATGCCTTTATTCGAATCGATGGTTGCAGGGCCAATTTCTAAGCCTTGCCCTTCATGTATTTTTAAATTTTATGTATCATATTGTTGTATTATAGATATTGTTGTACCATGTTACTAACCTTGAAAATTTTCTTTTATATATTAGTTTTGTAAAATATTTCCTTTTTGTACATCCTAGACTAATTCTATACATTAGTTTGCTTTTATAGTTGATTTATATATATATATATATATATACACATGTTATTGACAAACTTTAATTGCTATGCAGGACCCAGAGATTCCGGAGTTCTCACATCCTCTTCTTTAAATCAGAAGATTAGTCAGAGAATGTCTCCCTAGATGGAGCCAGAATGTTACCACCTAAGTTGTACTTAGTGGTTTTTTATCAAGTGAGCCTGGTGAACCAAACAAAGATTTTTTGTTCAGACTTCAGAAAACCTTCGAAAGTACTTCTGGGAAGTGCTTGTTGTACTATATCACATGTTCATATCCCATGGGGGAATTGTAATCAATGTTCTAGCATGATAGTGTCTATAAAAGACTCAATCTCTTAGACTTTATTTGTCAATCTGATCGGCCCAGAGTGTTTTTTCCCTTGGTTATTATTGGTTGTTGAATAAACAACTGATAATTTCTGAGTTTTTCACTCATTACCTCTAAAGTTGGGGTGTTTGGCTTAGCATTTAGGCCTATTGAGGTTATTAGAGTCTATGTGTCAATGTATAAACATGCTAGGCATCATGGTCGAGTCATATGAACATGTCTAAGGCCCCCTACGTTTTTATTTTTTTTAATTTTTTTATGTTTTTTAAATTTTAATTTTTCCACAAAAACTTAGGCTAATTTTTAATAGTCTAATTGGAAAAATTGGTTTTGTAATAAAAGTGGGCCAAATAATCAGTTTCAGTCATGGGGGTGCTCATTTTCAAGCTAAGAGAACCATGTAAACCCATAGACCCACTATTTTCAAGTTTTGAGTGATTTTCCATCACTCAGGTCAGAAAACCCTAAAAAATCAATTATTGATTATTTTAATTATTAAATTGATGAATAATGGAGCAAATGCAAAATCCTAGATCAGTGGATTCTCAACTGATTTGATTGAAATTGGTCATATCTGCACCAGATTGGTTGGATCTGACAAATCCTTGACTAAAGGAGGTGATCTAGATAGATCCAGAGTTGAACTTTAGCCTCCTTTATGGGGAATCATGCCCTCTCTCTCTCCTCCACATGTGTGGGCTCTTCTGGAAGCCCTGTGGTTGATGTGTCAGTCAGCAGGTTGATGTGTCAGCTCAATCATCCCCCTGATTGACAAGTAGTCTTAGTGGAAGCTCAGTTCAGCTTCAAATCATGCATTGATGGACTCTCCTTCAGCTGCGGTGGTCTGTCTTCTTGGGATTTGTGCCCATAGGAAGGATCTCCTATTTTTGTATAAATAAAGCTCAGTTCACCTCTTCCAAGCTAGTTAGAATGGGGATTGAGGTGTTGTTGCTATTGTACTATTGTTATTGTTTATTCTTCTGGAATAAAGAATCTTCGGAGGAAATATCTATGGTGTAATGCTCTTCATGTGTGGATGGTGATTGTCAAATGCTTATGAGGTATAATCTGTGTTATTTATCTTTTCTTTTCCTGGTTAATTGTTGGCCTTGAAGGAGAGAGCTCCCTCCTGTTAGGGTAATAGTTTATTCTAGTTTTATTTATGCTCTTATTGTTTTCTTGTTTCAGATCTATTGGAGTTGCATGTATTTTAA
This sequence comes from Pseudotsuga menziesii, assembly GCA_001517045.1. Lineage (NCBI taxonomy): Eukaryota > Viridiplantae > Streptophyta > Pinopsida > Pinales > Pinaceae > Pseudotsuga > Pseudotsuga menziesii. The sequence continues at coordinate 19,562 of LPNX010816491.1, read as the reverse complement.
GTTTAATTGCATGCTTTCCCAATTATCTTTTCCAACAGCACCTATGTTTTAACCATCTATTTGTGCGAGGATTTCTAAGTTGCAGGTGATCCACTTGTGGAATAGGTTGAGCTGGTTTGCATATTCCTCATCTTCAAGATGTTCTGGAGGACATAGTCCCTCGGTGTTCCACCAAAGTAGAATCCAAAGCCCAACATTCCTAGGCTTCCAGCACTCTTTCTCTCTCTTTCTCCTTCAAAAAATCATTTTTCTTACCTGGTTACTATGTTCGAAAGCTTTGTTATAATTTAGATCTATCATATTAAATTAAAACTTACATAGATATTCTATTTCAAAGCTCATAGTCTAGATCTCATTTCTGAAAAGTATCAATAAGCATTCTAGATCTAGCTTAGGGAAATCATCCATTTTGAATGGCAAGTGAAAGAGAATCCGTAGGTTGCATGCTCTAGATTTCTTTTTCTGTTTTAAAAAGATCAAATCCAGAAATCAATGCATATTTAATTGGATGCACAAACAGAAAGCCAAGATCCCAAGGAAATATTGCTTTCCTTGGTTCCTTTTTCACCGGTTTAGCTAGTTTTAACTTAGTTTTTTTTTAGTTAAGGTAGGATGACCCAATGGTACTCTTAAAATGATTTTGGGCATATTTTATTCTAACATTATTTCTGGTTTTTAGCAGGTGTAACAGAAAAGAAAATAATATGCTATTCGAAAGTGGCCTCGGAGTGTTCAAATCCCCCTAGGGGTCTCCCCTTTGACTGAAATCTTAAAATTTTGGAAAGTTGTAAGATCTTGGTTTCATCCCATATAAGGACCAAGAGGTTTCTGATATTTTAGTTTTCTGATATTGTAACCAATAATAATAAAGGGAAATCATTTTTGAGTAGGCTCTTTCGAGCCCGCTCTCCATCCCCCTAGGGGGGATCCGTGTCTCTTTCGTTTTTTTGCATTTTTCCCTTTTTTTTTCTAGTTTAGTATTGAAATGAAATATTGTATACTTTGATAATATTTTTCATTATTCCATATTTTCAATTCAAAATTAATCATACTACTTACCCCACGAATTCCCGATTGACCCGCAAATGGAAAGAGATGCGTGGTTAGACTAATTAGAAAACCGGTGATGTATATCTCTTATTCCTTTTTTTAATTTATTATTTGATAATCATAATAAAATCAATCCCTCCTTGATTCCCTGATTGAGGTCCACTTGGACCGAAAGAGGTTCCTAGAGGGTTTTATTTTTAATAGGAACACCTCTTCTAAAATTTACTAAAAATAATGAAGACTCCAGTGTGTATGCTCTATACTTCGTTGTAGTTCATCTGATCATTCAAGCTGAATCAAAAGCACTTGAGTGAATAGATTAATTAGTCCTCACCTCCGAAATTGACAAACCATCAGACGAAAATCCAACGCCTCGAACGAACTGTAAGCAGTGGCAAAATACCCAAAGGAGTGGGAACAACTGGAAAGTGACCTCGAGGCGCCGATCTCTGTCACACCCTGATAGGTGCATTATGAAAAATAGTCTCCGAGAATCTGTTCCATCCCACAAACACCTTTTGGACATACTCCAAGTACCCCTTAGGTATATCTTGAGTCCCCTTTTCGCCTAATCTAATTCATTCACATTCCACACTAATTTAAAATCTACCAAGAGACATTTGCAAAACATTCATTCAAGTGCATACAAGCACATTATTTTCTCTGCTGACTCCATTTAAGGCACTAGTGATTTATTTGATCATTTATTTCAATTATATATCTATATTGAGTGTCATTATTGTGCTTATATGCTTTAAATCTTGCATCTTGTTATCTTTTGCTTTCACTAGTTAACTTCAAAACTCCTAAACAACTTAATCATTATAACACCATCACACTAAGTAACTAGCCTTAGTAATTTAATAGGGTCTAGCCCCCTTGGCTGCGTTAAGAGTTAGCCTGGATGGAGGAGTCAAGAACAAGGTGATAGCCTTGACTCGAGACTTTACCCCAAGGACACACCGAGTGGCTTGAAGAATTCTGCGACGTAACCCAGGTGTGTGAAAGGTGGCAACACCTTCCATCATCATTTGGAGAGAAGATGGAGAAGTCTACATGCCAGGCCCCACGATACCTGTGCATAGAACATCATGCATGTTGCTTCGCTACATCACAGAGATGAAGGTTGCAGCAACATATTTTCAAGTTTTTTAAACTTGAATCTTGATTCTGTCAGCTTAGTTAGAAGAAGGGATTTTTTCCCATGTGGTTTTTTCCCCAGCTCCTTGTGTTGAGCAGTTACTTTACTTGCTGTAATGGGTGACCTATGGTCTTAGTTACTGGGGCCCACAACTTGTCCAAGTTAGCATTTAGGGGGGGGTTTAGGATTATAATCCTCCCTTGTCCAATTTGGTCAAATCATGAGTCCTTTCAGTCTATTTTTAGTCACTAGCACCATTGGGTCCACTTGGCCAAATTCGGGCACATGTACTAGTTACTAAAGTGTGGGGAGCACTAATTGAGGCCAACTACCATTGATTGCACTTGCACACATCAGTTTAGGATCCTCCTAGATCAATCCCTACAAATTAGGATTCACTGGGAGTGTCGATACTAAGCTCCATTAGTTGAGTTCAGTTGGTGACTACTCGAGCTCAGTTAGGAGTCAATTACATTCAGTTCTAGTCTGTTACATTCAGTTCTACTCAGTTAGCGCTAGGTTTGCATGGATGCATGCAGGTGAGGTGCATTTACTCACCTACCTCAGTCAGTTAGACTAGTTAACACTGAATTAGACACTTGAGTTTGGATTTTGAACTCCGATGAACTCCAATAATGATTTAGACAAGGTCAATTAACTATTTAGTCAAGTAGATTCAAACCAATTCGAATTTACTCACATGGATTCGAATTGCATGAGGCTATTTAGCCATTGTACTTCATTGTAATTAATTATCTAATTACTTTTAATTAATGAAATCATTCATAGTTGCAATCCATTTTTGCACTGTTTCATTCTTCAATTTCTGAGTAAAATTGTGTGATCTATCTTGTGAGTTGTGTGTTGGTCCACAGATCTATGTGCTCAATTTAATATATTTATCATCTTGCATTGTGGTTTTCATCTATAAACATGTTATCATATGTATTTGGATTTTGGTAAGAATAGTGATGACTTTCAATATTAAAATTTTAATTGCTATAATTAAATTTAATTATAATATGCTTTCACTGTGAGCTCTCTCTCATACACACAATATTCTAACAAGACCTTATTTATCATGACCCTTCCTACTATCTATTATTCTTAGGCATGATATAATAGTGAACCACTATTACTTGTATGTATATTTGACACTACAACATGCAAGAAAATAGATTTACTATGATACTGACATATCATTCACTTATTTTTTTATAGGATCCTAATCACCCAGGCTCACTTGTAAACTCTTTCTCTTTGGGAACTTTCTGGTTGCTATGCAACCCTAAATGTAGGTCCTATTAAAGGTAATGACTCCTTGAAGTGATTTTCTTGTACTATTTGCAGGCTCGCTTGCAATGGGATTGTAGATTAGACCACCATCTCCCTTATGATTTCAAAGTTGGATGAATTGGTAAAAGATCATGTGTGTTATTGGAGGCAATATATCTTGCACACATTTCAAAATCAGATTGGCTAAGATATAGATATGATTATCATATACATGCATCATGTACTAGTATTTAGTGCCATTATCTCCTTAACCTTATTAAATATTTCTCTCTAAATGGGTCATCCTTCTCTTATCTATACTTAAGAGGAGGGGGGTGGACTTTTGCATGGAATGGAATTCCCTATGCTCAGATGTTTTGTGATTCCTTTCCATGTTTCATCAGTACATCCTTTCTGAATACAACTTCATAGGGAAAAGCATGAATACCATTATTTACTATAATATCATGAGGGAATGTGTAATAATTTAGTTCTTAATCAGATCTAGGAGCTAGAACAAAGTTCACACATGAAGTGTTTGACAAAATGTGCAAGAGAAACAATCAAAGCGACAGAAAATACATGGAATAGCACAAGTGAATGGTGCTCATTTCTGATCTTATTATTATCATACCTCTTGTAGATTTTATATTACACATTTATAATACATTGGACCAAATTCGAGTGGCTCTGGTAGCCAATTGGGAAAGTACAAGTTTCATGGTGAGAATTGACCCTCAACCCCCCTAGGTGGACCAAAGGAGCTCCAAATAAGCCCAAAAAATCATGAAACCTCATGTGAAGTGTTTTGGGTCATTAATGGGTCCTAGGAAAGTGTGGGTGAGAAGATAGAGGTGAGTGGGGTGCTCTAGGTGGCAATAAATGCTCCTAGGAGAGCTAAAACAGGCCAAATACACCCCCTAGTGCACTTAGTCAAACAAGGGCCCCACAAATCAAGGAGGTAGCACCCCAAGACATTAAATGAGGTGCACATGTGCTAGGTTGACCAACTAGGGCGCTGTTGTAGGTGTGAACAGGACAAAATAACCAGTTATAATGTTGAATTAGCTCTCCTAAGTCTTAAACCATAGGATATGATTGCATGAAGGCAAATAAAGTTAGACTAAGGTAAAAACTATGTACTAATGATGTATTACTCCTCCAAAACCCCCCCTTAATCTAGACTTATTATAATTTAATCAAAAATATTTATTAAGGCTTTGGAAACTAAGGCACAAGTCACCTTCTACAACAAATTTTATTAATCCATGTAACCGAGGTAAGGAGGAAAACCTCATCGGAAAAAACCTTCCCTCAAAAATGGATATGATAGAGATCAAAATTTCTTCATAATATCCTCTTCTTCACTTGAATGAGCTGAAATAACAACTTCCTGGTGATGGACTTGGTGAAGATGTTGTGGATGCCAAGATCATGCATCAATGCATCAAAGTGCTGTAAACAAAGATCATGTTGAGAGGCCCTTTGATGGTCATCACTTGATGATGGAGGGGAATCATAAGAATGTATTTTTATGCAAGAATACTCTGATCTTATAGAATAATCAACCATCGAAAATATATCTTTGCAAACTCTTTCCCAAATAACATCAAAAGATTCAACAAAATCTGCATTATGTGTAGTTGTCGTATCATGAATAAAACCATGAATCCTTCTCCCAATTTGATGAAGCACCTTCACAACTCTATAAAAAATATCATGAGGCTCTGAAATATCAAAATATCTATAATACACAGCATAAAATATCATAGGTATGGTGTCTCCATGAGCGAATGGATTCATAGGAAGAGAAGAGTGAGCAACTAGATCACAATTGCAATTGAGTGAACTTGGAAGGTTTGGAGACTTGAGATTCGAACCATGGGTAGTGAAGGACATTCCAGACATATGGAACAGCAGTCCCATGAAGGAAAATGATATGGCTGTCCAACCAATGAAAGACATAGAAGACATAACAGAAACATATACAAGAGACATAGCATTGGAAACTAGGCAATTTTCTGAATTTCCAACTAGTGAACTTGAGGGTTGATGGGTCTTTTGGTCATGAGATGTTTGGGGAAATGAGTCAATGACTGTCATAGGCTGTATATCAGCCTGTATATCATCTTCAGAATCAGAAATGGAAAGATCTGAATGTATTTGGGAAGAGCTTTTAGAAGGTACATTAAGGGCTGGTGAAAAATGACTAATTTTGAGAGGAAGCTTTGATGAACTGACTGGGAATTTTTTTAACGAAGGGATGGAGGTTTCAGGTTATGATATATCAGAATGTGAATTAGAAATAGAGAAAACAGAATTGGGTTTTACCCATGCACCCAATTCATGCTCAACCTTACCATTTCCTTGCTTGCGCTCCCATCTTCTTGCAAATTCTGGAAGAGCAATGTGGTTCTCCTCAAGGAGCTTGGTCATGATGTCCAGTTTCTTTCAGAAGCAGGCTCTATCAAGATGTGAACCTCTGCAATAATCACATGTGGTTATTTCTCTCTTGTTTCTCCTTCTGGATTTTGAGCTCCCATCAATAGAACTAGAGCTTTCTGAACTTGATTCCTTCTTCTCTTTCTCCCTTTGCTTCAAATATTTCTTCTTGCTATGGGTTTGATTTGATACACCAGAAGCAAGAGCTTGATCCTTGGATTTGATGATGGTACCCATTTGTATGAGCTTGTCCTGCTCCTGAGTCAAGGACTCCATGAAATCTTCCAATGCAAGCATCTTCCAATTTCTGGTTGTAAGTTTGCTCTAGTGAAATGTCGAAACATATACAGAATACTCTAGCCCCAACTTAGAAAGGATGGAAAAGATAAGATGATCATATTTATTCTCTAAGCCACATTGTTTTAGCTGAAGTACTAGTGCTTTAAACTTTTTAAAGAAGTCTTCAATGGTCTCGTAGTGAGTTGGGCTCAGTGAGATTAGCTCATTCTCAAGATCTCTCATTTCATCTGTCTTCCCGAATAATGACTCAACTTTGACCCAAACTTCATTTGGTTTTCCAAGACTTTCTATGTGAAAGAGAAGATCTCTTGAAGTTCCAAGGCAGAGCATGCCAAAGGCCTCATCAAGCCTATTAAAATACTTAGCTTCCTCCACAGCAGAATTTGGCTCGTTCTCAATTCCCATGGTGACCCAGTAGAGGCCCTTGGACCTAAACTAGATGACCATCTCGGCCTTCCACTCAAAATAATTGAATGGATTAAGTAGAGCTTGATTTTTCTCCATCCTACCTACACAACCTGTGACAAAAAAAATGATGCTAAACCTGCAGGAAAACACTCACGTTTTCTGGAAATATGCCCTAAACAACAACTCAAACCTCACAAGATTTGTTTGCATATCCAACTAGATCTGATACCATTTAATAATTTACTTCTTAATCATATCTAGGAGCTAGAACAAAGTTCACACATGAAGTGTTTGACAAAATGTGCAAGAGAAACAATCAAAGAGATAGAAAATACATGGAATAGCACAAGTGAATGGTGCTAATTTCTGATCATATTATTATCATACCTCTTGTATATGTTATATTACACATTTATAATAAATTGGACCAAATTTGAGTGGCTCTGGAAGCCAATTGGGAAAGTACAAGTGTCATGGTGAGAATTGACCCCCAACCCCCCTAGGTGGACCAAAGGAGCTCCAACTAAGCCCAAACAGTCACAAAACCTCATGTGAAGTGTGTTGGGTCATTAATGGGTCCTAGGTGTGGAAATTAACGCCAGAAATAGATTAATTTTACTCACAACAATTAACAATTGATCATGCAAAATCACTCACAAAAGAGACTGAAAATGGAGCTGTAACACTAAACTGTATTATGTAAGTGTATAATAGCCAACCCTGTAATAAAATAGGCTTCTGAATAAATAGAATAAATCAGGAAATATAATGCATGAGGAAGCATACAAATCTAGCATAAAGCAGGCTTACCAAAAATAAGCAAATCCCCCATAGGTGTAAAAAGATGATCCCAAATCTGTCATGGAGCTCACGAATTGGCAAGGGCGCATGGGAAAGCTAATGAGTGATGAAATTTCAGCTCATACATGCTTTTCCATGGAGAAAAGAGTGGATGATGAAGAGGACAAAAAACTAGTTCACCTCACCTAGTCTAGCTTTCCTATGTGCCTTAAAACACTGAAAAAGCAGGCAATAAAGCAGAAAAAGTAGATAGGCGCCTAGGAGGCCAAGAATAAAGTAGATTTGATTCAAAAGGATTTCCCAAGCACTACATGAGTCAAATATGGCAAGTTTTACCTATATGGATAGGCAAATAGCAACTTGCACAAGGTGGGACACATGAACTAGGCAAATAAGACAAAAATAAATGAATTAATGTCTAAGTGGGTAAACTATGGGTTAATTATTCTAACACCCCCATTAATCCTGACTTTATGAGTAATATATCAAAAACTATAGGGCCTAGCAACAAGGCTTAGTCACCCTTTACATACTGCATGTCCAAATAAACAAGGAAAGAGGCAAAACCAACTTGGGAAAATCCTCCCTTAAACATGGACTGTAAAACAAAATTGTAGAATCTTGTCTTCACTTATGATTTCACAGCATGATCAGCAATCCCCAGCAGTGATTTGAGATTGCTGAAGGTCTTCTCACAAAATGCTTTGGTGAAGATATCAGCTACTTGTTCTGAAGATGAACAGAAGAGTAGGTGAATGGTGCCATCATGCACAAGTTCTCTGATGTAGTGCATATGGATCTCAATGTGTCTGGTTCTCTGCTTCTGAACGGGATCCTTGCAGATTCGAATGGTACTTTGGTTATCATAGTAGATGGTAGTTGAGTACTCAGGTTTGAAACCACACTCTCCAAGTAAACCCTGCAACCATAAACATTGAGTTGTTGCATTAACAACTCCTCTATACTGAGCTTCTGTAGATGAGAGTGCAATGGCACTCTATTTCTTGCTTGACCAGCTGATTGGCCCTTCTACAAGCATGAACACATAACCTGAAGTGCACTTTCTATCTGTGCTATCACCTGCCCAATCACTGTCAGTAAATCCAATCAACTCAAGATCAGATTTTGCCTTATAGAAGATCCCATGTGTCCTTGTTCCCTGAACAAAGTTTAGGATCCTTTTGGCTGCTTTCCAATGGATCTCTTGAGGCTGATCCATGAATCTAGAAGCCACACTTACTGCATAACAAATATCATGTCTAGTATGTGTCAAATACAATAAACAGCCAATCAATTGTCTATACAGTGTATTGTTTACCATCGGTGAAGAATCAGCTTCTTCCAGCTTCACTCCTGAAAGGAAAGGAGTTTTGCTTGCTTTGCAATCCTTCATTTTGAATTTTTTCAGAAATTCCAAGGCATATTTGGACTGGTGCACCTTGATTCCAGCTTTGGTTTGAGAGATCTCAAGCCCCAAAAATTGACTTAAGAGCCCCAAATCTGTCATGGAGAAGGCTTGGTTCATAGCTCCTTTTCAAGAAGCAATCTCAGCCTGTGAGCTTCCTGTAATGAGGAGGTCATCAAGATATAACACAATGATCATTAATGAACCATTAACTAAATTCAAATAGACATTTGGATCTGATTTGCATCGAACAAAATTCAGTGATAGCAAGAAGCTATCAATCTTGGCATACCAAGCCCTGGGGGCTTGCTTTAGCCCATACAATGACTTTCTCAACCTGCACACAAGAGAAGGGTTAGTATAAAAACCTTGAGGCTGCTGCATATATATCTCCTCAATGAGATCTCCATTCATAAAGGCACATTTTACATCCATGTGATGTACCTCCCATTGCCTTGAGGCTGCAATGGCTAGAGCTAGCCTGATGGAATCCATCTTTGCCACTGGGGCAAAGGTCACATTGTAATCTATGCCATGAACCTGTGAGTAGCCCTTGGCTACCAATATAGCCTTGTACTTCAGTGGTGAACCATCAGCAGCAAATTTGGTCTTATAGACCCACTTACACTGTACTAATTTTCTCCCTGGAGGAAGATCCACTAGCTCCCATGTGTTGCTCTTCTGGAGTGAGCTAAACTCCTCCTTCATGGTTGTTTTCCATCTTGGATCTCCTGCTGCTTCTTCATATGTTTGAGGATCAAACTCCACCATCAAAGAGCATTTTTCAGCAAACATAGGATCCTTCATGCACAGACCACTCTCAAATTGAGATCTATTCCTCCTTGGGTCATTGGGATCCCCAACTAGCTCACCTACTGCATGTAGTGTCTTGGCTGCCCATTTTGGCCTTGTGGGGCTGTTAGGGTCTACAATAAACTCATCTCCATCAGACAAATTAGAATCAGCATGTTCAACAAACTCTTTACTTACTTCTTGAGGTTCAGGTGGTGAAGAGGCTTCACCAACTTCCACTTATGCAAGGGGTTCTTCTTCAAACTGAACACACCTTTCGATGAAGGCTTTGTTTGTGCTCAAGTTTATTAACTTGTACCCTTTTGAATCTTTAGAGTATCCAACAAAAATACACTCTTGGCTTTGGGGCTGCAAAGCCTTCCTCTTCTCTGTCGGGTTTCTAGCCCATGCCTTTGAGCCAAAAATCCTGAAATGGGTCACATCTGGCTTGTGCCCACTCCATGCTTCGAAGGGAGTCATACCATCAAGCTGTTTGTGAGGCACCCTATTCTAAATATAGGCTGCACAGTTGATAGCTTTGTCCCAGTACTTTGGTGGCAAATTTTTGGCCTCCATCATGCATGTTGCCATCTCCTTCAGTGATCTATTCTTTCTCTCAGCAACACCATTTTGCTGTGGTGTGTAAGGGATAGAATGCTTCATCTGAATACCTACATCTGCACAATAGTTAATAAAATCAGACTTGACATACTCACCACCATTTCCAGATCTGAGGGCCTTGAGTTTCCTTCCAGACTGGTTTTCAACCAAAGCCTTAAAGACTTTGAATAGGCCAAAAACTTCAGACTTGTGTTTCAGGAAGTGAACCCAGCAATACCTGGAAAAGTCATCAATGAAAGTTAATGCATACTTGGCCTGACTCATGGAAATATGAGGAAATGGACCAGCAACATCACTGTGGATCATCTCGAGGGGTGCAGAGGTTCTCTCATGACTAGCTCTCTCAAATTTGTGCTCTGGGTGTTTTCCTAGGATACAGCCTTGGCAGACTCCTTTGAAAATTTTTATCTTGGGCAACCCTATGACCATTTCTTTCTCACTAAGATCAGACAGATACTTGTAATTTAGATGGCCAAATCTTTCATGCCATAGCTTGCTGGCTTCATTAGCATGAATGAGAAGAGTAGAGGGGTTTGAGTAAGGTAGGAAGTGTGAGAACATGTATATCTTTTGAGCATGATTCGCAACTCCTTTTGCAATGACTCTACCAGTTGAAATCTCTGTGATCTCAACTTCATCGGGGGAGAATATGACCTTCTTAGGAGACCCAGTGTGGGTCGTCTGGTACACTGACAGGAGGTTGGAGGCGAGACCAGGGACATATAGCACATTGCTGAACTAACCATGATCAATATCTATCCTTCCTTTTCCTTTACTATCAGTGAGAGAGTCATCTCCCAGTACAATAGATGGTCCTTTCAACATATCCAGTGAGGAGAAGGCCTCCTTAGTTGAAACCATGTGTCTTGAAGCTCCAGAATCAATGATAAAACTGGGTGAGCTTGATGTGCCAGCAAGTAGAGCATGAACTCTCTCTCTGTCATCGGAACTTGATCCTCCTTCTCTCTTCTTTGAGATTTCTGGAAGGGAGATGCCATTCTTCTCCAAGAGTTTGGTCAGCATGTCTATTTGCTTTTTCATACAAGATCTTTCAGAGTGATTGCCCTTATTGCAGTATGCGCACTTGTTCATTTCACCTTTGTTCTTCTTCTTCTGGTTATTCTTCTTGGGACCTTGTTGATCCTCCGGAGACTGTTTCTTGTCTCTCTTTTGCTCAGGTGGCTTTTTAGCTTTCTTTTTGCTTTTTGAATCCACCCTTGAATCTCCAGCAATCAAAGCTTGATCTTTGGATGGTTTGATGGTGCCCATCATCACCATCTTGTCCTGTTCTTGTGTGAGAGATTCCATGAAATCTGCAAGGCTAGGCATCTTCCAGGCTCGAGCTGTCAGTTTTGTGGCATATAAGGTCGAAACAAACACTAAATAATTAGGGCCTAGCTTCGAGAGGATGGCCAGTACGAGCTAATCATCTTTATTTTCAATACCACATTGTTTCAGCTGCAAAACTAGTGCTTTGAACTTGGAGAAATATAGCTGCAGGGATTCAAAGCTTGTTGGACTCAGAGAAATCAGCTCATTTTTTATTTGATGTCCCCTCATCTCATCTGTCTTTCCAAAAATATCAGCAAGCTTCTCCCATACTTCATTCGGTGATGTCAATCCATCAAGATGGAAAAGGAGGTCTCTGGAAATACTCAGGCACAGGAGGCCATAAGCCTCATCCCTCCTGTTGTGCCATTTGATCTTCTCTGCAACTGCATTGGGCTCTGCTTCTGTTGCCATAGTCACCCTGTAGAGGCATTTCTCTCTCAACAGTATCTCCATCTCTGCTTTCCATTCAAATAAATTGAAAGGAGTCAAGATAGTTTTCTGTGATTGATCCATAGCTCTAGAAAATCTGTCCTGGCTATCAGTAGAAGGCTCCCAGTCTTTGATGTCGAACCTGCAAAACAATTTTTGAAGGAGAGAAACAACCTACAATGGCTCTGATACCATGTGGAAATTAATGCCAGCAATAGATTAATTTTACTCACAACAATTAACAATTGATCATGCAAAATCACTCACAAAAGAGACTGAAAATGGAGCTGTAACACTAAACTGTATTATGTAAGGGTACAATAGCCAACCCTGTAATAAAATAGGCTGCTGAATAAATAGAATACATTAGGAAATCAAATGCATGAGGAAGCATCCAAATCTAGCATAAAGAAGGCTTACCAAAAATAAGCAAATCCCCCATAGGTGTAAAAAGCTGATCCCAAATCTGTCATGGAGCTCACGAATTGGCAAGGGCACATGGGAAAGCTAATGAGTGATGAAATGGCAGCTCATACATGATTTTTCATGGAGAAAAGAGTGGAGGATGAAGAGGACAAAAAACTAGTTCACCTCACCTAGTCTAGCTTTCCTATGTGCCTTAAAACACTGAAAAAGCAGGCAATAAAGCAGAAAAAGCAGATAGGCACCTAGAAGGCCAGGAATAAAACAGATTTGATTCCTAAGGCTTTCCCAAGTGCTACATGAGTCAAATATGGCAAGTTTGACCTCTATGGATAGGCAAATAGCAACTTGCACAAGGTGGGACACATGAACTAGGCAAATAAGACAAAAATAAATGAATTAATGTCTAAGTGGGTAAACTATGGGTTGATTATTCTAACACTAGGCAAGCATGGGTGAGAAGATAGAGGTGAGTAGGGTGATTTAGGTGGCAATAAATGCTCTTGGGAGAGCTAAAACGGGCCAAATACACTCCCTAGCGCAATTAGTCAAACTAGGGCCCCACAAATCAAGGAGGTTGTTGAGCCTAGGAATTGCCCCTTTTTAACCACCTTCAATCACCTTTTCTTCCCCTGTCTTACATCATTTAGCATGCTAATCAGACCTGTTGTCCTCACTTTCATCCCCAAACTACCAAGGTATGACTGATCATTGCTTTATCTTATTAATGCTTATGATTGTGATAATTAAAGCTGTGTATCTCTCAAATGTGCTAACATGTTATGATTTATGAAGGAAGTTTGAGATAAGTGGACTGCAGGTGGATGAGGGCTGAACAAATATCAAAGAAAGGGATATTTGCTGCTTAAAAGGACCCTCAACCCCCGATCATCAATGAAGGCATGTGGTTTTAATGTAATATCCTAGACCGAGCTATGACAGTGCAGCTGTAACAGAACACGCTACATTGCTGCTCGAATATAATCGTGATCTGAAGAGATCGCTACTCCTGGGTAAGTCAACAGCCTTCCCGCATTTTCCATGTCATTATCATACCACGTTTTGTAACAGCCAGTATATTTAGGGCACCTGAAGATCAGAGATCTTCATGGCTGCCCTTTAATAGGATCAAAGGTTATGATTTGCATGTATAAATAGGAGGAGTTGTTTCGACCCAGGGGGTTGGCATATAGATAATTCATTCATTGTATTGACAACGGAAGCAACCTGTAATCATTCTTCCTTTTAATACAAGGAGTTACCTCTGATTTAAGGGAGCTGTACATTGTTCATCCAGCGTCTCTGTGTGAAGGTTGGGCCCGCCTTCCGCAGAGATTGCTGAGTTAAAGTAGGATTTCTGAATTCATGGTTGTGTAATGCTTTGTTGATCATATTTCCTTTGTACGCAACAGTAGTAGTGTGGATTTACAGTATAATTGGGATCCCATTTTCTTAAAGATTGGTATTTGGTAAAGAGTGACAGTCGATTGAATAGATAACTTCCTTTATGCAAATTGAGTGGTAGTTGTACGCAGCTTGGTTCATCCTGTAGTTTCAGTTGTTATCCTACGAATCCTTGCAATTTATCTTTCCTGTTATGATTGTTGATATTCATTCCTGCAAGTCAATTCCTTCGAATAGCTGAACTTAATCCTTTGCAATTGAATTTCTAGATTAATATTTGATTTATGTTTATGGCTTTCAAGAGTAATTAGATTGAATGGGCAGTTTAATTGTTCTAAGTTGTGAATAGGATTTCCTTTTTATCTGCAATTGTTGTTTGCATCTTAGATCATTTTTCTGAATTACAGGTAATTGAATTTGTAGTATTTAGAAGATGAATAGGATTGCACAGATTCTTGGGATGAACATAGTTGTTAGAGGATAAGAGTGTTCAATTACATTGATTTGGTGTTTAACACATATACTGTGCATTTATCCTTTGAAATAAAAGACTTTCTCGGGTTGACAATAAATCTCGTATGCTCTGTGTGTGTTGATAATAATCTATCTGCATATAGGGTGCTCGACAGAGGTAGCACCCCAAGACATTAAATGAGGCACACATGTGCTGGGTTGACTAACTAGGGTGCTTTTGTAGGTGTGAACAGGACAAAATAACCAGTTATAATGTTGAATTAACTCTCCTAAGTCTTAAACCATAGGATATAATTGCATGTAGGCAAATAAAGTTATCCTAAGGTAAAAACTGTGTACTAAGGATGTATTACTGCTCGAATAGAATGCAACAAAACTAGGGATGAATTTGGTTCCTTCACCAAGATTTATTTCTCTCTCTTCTAGCCCATGTGAATGGAACATTGTTATACATAGGTTGAGGCTATATGCAAGTCCTACGCTAATTTAGTAGAATATATACCCTCATATCTTGGCATCTAAGCCAAAGGAAGTACACATTATGTAGTGCATCTCCTTAGGGCATGTTTTTAAGAATCACTTTTGGACTTGGTGTCACACTCATCATGTGAAATATTGGCATTTAAATTCAATCTCAGCCATTAAACTTATCCATGATTTCCTCACTCTCCATCACATTAACACTACATGAATTTATTCTTAGACTTGGGTTACATGAGTGCTTCTATTGAAGCATTTAATATGACTAGTGAACCTACTAACTTCCTCGAATGGCCATAGTTGGAGGTGAACATTATTACTATGGAAAATTGGATAGAGAGAGTAGATGTCAGGTTGGGGTCTCTGGCCTCTACTAGTATCTATGGAATATTGCATCCTCTCAATATGTTTTCATTCGACGACATTCCATCACATTGAATTAGAATTTTTGGTACAAGTTTACAAGCCTATCACCAATAAGAGAATTAGAATTCAATCCATTTCATATTGCATAACCGTGGATATGCTAACCTTGTATGCAGATTTAACCAAATATTAACCTCTAAAAAGGTTGGGAAAAGACCTCTTGATGTCTTCTCCATACAATATGAAGATATATGGGGATGATCATAAATGATGTAGGAGCATATCTCATTAACAAAAGTTTCCTGCATACAATTTGATTTCATATCTAGGTTTAATAAGTTTAGAATTGATTTCAAATAAATTGCAATCCTCTTTCATGCGTAGTTTTACTTGGATAGCATTTCTCTACCATCAATGCACATTTCTTGATAATTATGCAAAATTGTGGAAAACACTGTTTTTGCAGACAAAATCTTCTTAGTGGTGATTGTTGAGGGAATTTGGAAATGGGAAACTCAATATAATATTAATATCTCCAACCTAGTGTATTTAATTTTCACCCAGCATGCATTTGATCTATGATGGTGTGCATTTATAAAAGTGATGAATGTTGATTTTCCACTCTTAATCAAACTACTTTTGGTATTTTTGCAAAACGACACATTTTTCATTTGTAAATGAAAGTATAGAAGTGTAAAAAGGCTAAAATGTTGAAACACGCATTATCCAAGTTGAACACTCAATTTGGGCTTATAATGAGGTATGTGCATACATTTTAGTGTAGTTAGGAAAGAACTGTCGAATACGTGCCACAACTTAGCTTCATAGATTGATGACATGTAGAGGAAGGATTATTCAGAGACTTTGGATATGTCACCTTGTCATGCAACTAGAATACTATAACTTCCAGGTTCTATCTTCACTTCCAGGTTCTATCTTCATCTAAGGGCATCTATACACACTATGGCATGCATTTTTTCCTCAACAAACTTATGACTTTAGGTGCTCTATTTTTCTAATGGAAGAATAAGGTTTTAAAGAGGTAGCATGCATTATTTAGTTCTTGGGTTAAGTTTGAGTAAATGGGAGGCTACATTAAGCCTAATGAAATGTCACCCATCCATCATTAACCTTCATAAGTCATTTTATCGCTTGCAAGAGACAAATTTTACTATGCACCCTAATATATGCTAAACTCCTATGAGACAAAATGCATCGTGGTATCTACTATAAAGTAGAAACCTTCATTAAAAAACTATTTGGCTCTAAACATTTTCAAGGGGTTAAAACAATAACTCTCATGGGAGAAGGTCTTCTTGTCTATTGCAAATTGGATGTCTATAACTTAGATCCTTAAATGGACAACTGCTTTCTTCCTTGCAGGATACAACTTGAAATTACTCGAATCCATAGCAATCATGGCCAATTCATGAGGATCAATGCAAGGTTGATTGAGATCAACCATTGGAATTCCAGTAGAAACAACCTGAACTAAGAGGCAAATGACTCTTTTTACACCCATTTTAATGCACTCTCCCTCTATTACCTTGCATGAGGATCCTTCACCCATGAATTAAAGAATTCAACCACTAATTGTTTGGAGTAAAATTGGTTCAGGAATTGTCTGTCCTTTGGATCCAACGATTGCTTTGAATTATGGAATGACTTTAAGGTTTTTTAACTTTATGGATAGGAATGACAAATCCCTCTATGCACTTGGAAATCACCAGTCATGATTCCAACATGACGCAACTCCTCCTTCAACGTACAGATCCAATTTATTCTCTGTTCGAATTTATGCTATTATTCCCATTTTTGCGCGCAGTTGAACTGGAGATCAATGCGTACTGTATTGGATTCTACGAGCTAGTAATAAGTACAATTTCATCTACTTATACAGAGTCTATTTCTATGTCTCATACATCTCCTCAATTGATATACACAACAAATCCTCGATAATAATAAATTTGGACGTCCCAAGGCTATCCAGGGCATGGAAATACTAGTCCAAAGTCCAACGATCTGTTCTAGACATGAGGTGAGTGTTGTCCACTGATTGCACACTAGCAGCAGGAATCTTCCAAAAGCTATCTCCTCACTTGAGAAAGTGGGAGAGGTGTGACCTTGGGGGCAAGCACAGAGCTAGGTACTATCACCTACTCCTAGCTCCTCCGTTTAGGCTAACTCCTAACGAAGCCAAGGGGGGTAGTCCCTAACAAAGAGTTTTCTATGGCTCAATGTTTAAGTTAAGTTTTGGATGTTTTGGATGCAGATGGGTGTTGTTTAGGAGTTATTGTGATTTAAAATGATTAATATTAAGGGGATGATGATTAATTAAAGCAATCCACCTTGCTAACAAGAGATCACACATATAAGCAAAGATTCCAGACTTATAACTTAAGCATTCAAATATAATCAATTGAAATGGAACATAGACAGTTGATCAAGATAGAAAATTAATCAAATATAACAAAGGACTAGTGCCTTATGGAGTCAAATAAGCGCGTGAAATAAAGTCTAGGAATTTAAGCTAGTGAGTATTAGGTTTTGCAAGTGCTCTTGGTAGATTTTAAGAGTTTTTTGTTTGTGATCTTCACTTATGGTGGCTGGATGTCCTAATCGGTAATACCTTCAGTGGCTCCATTCGAAGACATGACGGACCTATCTGGGGTCAAAGGTAAGTGTTCAATAACTTAACTACCAGTTCCTAGATTAGGTAGCCCGGCGCCCACACTTGGAATTTGCCCACATGCCACGGTATTTATTGAACAACGCCGGTGCGTTGGTTGTGGGCAAAAGTTTTAGTTAAGTTCCTCTTGTGGGGTTTAGAGATCCAATGCCGTTTCTAGGTATTCCAATCGAAGATCGGTCAGAGCATACTCCAGCAAGGAGGGAAGGGTGTTAATTGATTAAAGGGGTGTGAGTTGCGAATTTTATTAAGTTAATTAATTAAAACTCTCCGACAGATAGCACTCTTGACCTTGTCTTATGACAGTGGTTCAAGAGACTTAGCTAATCTAGATGAAACTAATGTAGGGGTTATGCAAACCTAAGATGCTCTCCGATAGAGAGTGCTCTTGACTTGTGTTTCTGCAAGTTCAAGAGTCTTACTTATGAGGATTAATTGATTAAACAAGCATAAGATGAAATTAGTTGATTGGACTCTCCGACAGAGAGAACTCTTGATCCACCTTATGGTGTGATTCAAGAGATTTGCACAGTTGATTTACTTAGAAAGATAAACAATTAAAAGAACTGAGTAATCAACTTAATAAAAAATTGATGAATTGACAATTAGTATTCTAAGATTAATAAGCAAATCTAATTTAAGCATGAACAAGTAAACATAACACAATCCTCCCCAAATGGGGGAGGATGAGAGTGGGGACTTAAAAACCCCACTCAAGCACAAGATCTTTATTAAACTTTATTGCAATATGCCTTAAGGATTTTAATCCTTGAAAGGACTTTTCCAATGAAAACAAAGTAACTCTACAATTATTAAAACTTGTAAAAAGGAGAGTGCTTCTTTTTTGGCTTTGGATCCTTGTCTTTGGATCTAGCTCTGCTTGCTCTTTCTTGTTTGGTTTCGCTTTTGGTTCACCTGTGGATAAGAGCTCTAAACAAGGACTAGTGAGAGTGTTAGGAAACCAAATTTAACCTGTGACTCAAAAAAATTAAGTGGATGAGAAGATAAGTGCCTTATGAGATGAAACAGGAGATCAAAACTGATAGGTATAACTCCCGATTCTATATTATTCCAATGCCAATGCATATATTTATACAAATGATATGACGGTTGTGTTTCACCTTTCGCCCAGCCTTTTCGGCTTCCTACTATTCAGATTTATTTATTTATTTACAATATATAATCCCTACGGATTATATTCTAACAATCCCCCTCTTAATCCGAAGGGGTGTTCGTAAGTCCGAGCATGTTTCTGAATCTTTCAAACTTTTCTCGTCCAAGCGCTTTGATGAAGATGTCTGCAATTTGATCATTTGTGGAACAATGTCGAAGATGGACTTCCTTGGCCTCTACATGATGTCGAATCAAATGATACTTTGTGTTGATGTGTTTGGTTCGATCATGGAATCTAGGATTCTTAGCCAGCTTGATTGTAGAAGTATTGTCGACCAACAATGGAGTGGAGTTCTCTTGTTTTTCTTGCAAATCTTCAAGTATCTTCCTGAGCCATACTATTTCTTTCGTTACTTCAGCTGCAGCCACATATTCTGCTTCTGTTGTGGAATCTGCTAGAACTGACAATTTGCGTGATCTCCATGAGACAGCTGCTGATCCAAGACTCATAGTGTATACAGAAGTTGATACTCATGTCTCCTTATCGCCATCAAAATCTGAGTCTGAGTACCCAATAAGTTTGAAGTCATCCACTTTAGAGTACTTGAGTCCAATGT
>LPNX010816396.1:25071-49313 GCA_001517045.1 Pseudotsuga menziesii | reverse complement strand
CTGAAACTTGCTGTTATATACTTGATGAACATTGTGCATCTCTCTTTCAACCCCAGTACGTTGATGGCCTCTTAAACCCTAGCCATAGGACACTTTCCTTTACAACACCTGGCCAAAGACCCAATAAAAAGCTCAATGAAAACTTAGTAAAATTATTACCCAAAGTATCAATGTTCACTGTTCAAGTTTATATAACAACATACTATATATGTAGCATCCCTACTATTAACTATCCAACCTAGGCATAAATATTATTGAGGCTGCCAAATAGCTATTTATTTTTCAAACTGTAGCATAAATATATCGGATTGTTCCTACCTGCGATGGATTGAGCTTGTGGTAGCTACTGTATAAATGCTTATATAAACAACATACTATAGTAATAATTGTTCAACATAAGGAGGGTCATGGCTCAGCCCCAAGCAGCCCTAGCAAGTCACATCTCATTCTAGGAGCAATTTACAAGTCACGACCCAACTTAGCACACAGATCAAGGCTCATTCAAGGAGCAGCACAAGATCACGGATCAGTCCAACAACAAACCTTCACAACCCTAATCTAATAGCTAGAAGGAGGTCATGGCTGAGTTTAGTAGACAACAAAAGATCATGGATCAATCCATCACAACAACAGAATTTGTTTTCTCACATAGTATTTTTGCAGATTACCTACTTTGGGTTGGATTCGATGATAGATGTATTCCTTTGAAAAAAGGAAATTAGCCACATCCTGCCAATTTGAAGTCATATTGAACTTGTACATTCTACTTATCTCAATATTTAGAGAGTATAATTGTTTTCATTCTTTAGAGTAAAACCGTTTTCTCTCTTCAGAAAGAAACCACCTGTGCGGAAAACCCTAACTTATTTCAGAATTGAATGCCTCTGAGTTTTGGCTTCAATATTGATACCATCATATTGGTGTCGAATTGCCCATCTATTCAACATACCCAACTAAGATCTACAAGGGAGAAAAAGAGCTTACGAAACTAACATTTATGGGATCTCCAAGGCAGTGAAAGAGCTTGCAGGATTGACATTTATGAGCAGGTATAAACTTTTGATTCATCCAGATGCTTAGAGAAATTTGATTAGAAAATTTAAATCAAAGTGAGTTCACAAAAAAAAATTATTCGCAAGCGTCGCCTAAGAGATTCGAACTCTCGCGAGGAAACCCTATATACTTAGTAGCCACACACCTTAACCACTCGGATAGTCAATAGGAGGTCATGCTTTGCTCACTAAAGGTAGCAACAGCCCCTTAGACAATAGCAGAGGTAACAACCCAATAAAATGAAGTACACAGTAAAATGTGAAATGTTGAGTTGAAAAACTGAGGCAGATAGCTTTCGAGTGACCAAGGGTTCAATCTAGAGGAATCTCAGATCATTTGCAAGAAAAGTCCTCTAAAAACAAATCACAGAACCCCAAAACTAATATTCACTAAATATTCAAAAGCCCATTCATTTTCCCCAAAGAAAATAATTTTTCCCTATGAGCTACAAATTTAGTAATGGCTCCCTAGGTTCCCATATTGATGCCAATTAGATGCAAATGCGCACAGTAATAAGATATAGAAATGCATATCATTACAGATATCCGAACCCTAGTAATTTTGACAGTTTTGTTTGTCCTACTAATAATAACAATAAGTAACAAAGCCATGGAAGTGAAGCTTACCTTTGAACAGAAGGTGATTCCTATGTGTCCCAAAGTGCTTTTAAATTTAGCATATGGATCTATGGTGTTCGCAGAAGGAAGAGACTACAACCGCATTATAGAGATTCACCATGGAACCACCAAAATGGCTTGCTTTGTGCGTTTTGTGTTATTTATAAGAATTCGTTTTAGAGGAATGTGGAAAAAAGAGAGCACTCTGTTGACGAGGATTTGAATTTCATTTCAGATCTACCCTTCCAACTAATTTTTTTGGACCGTTTGAATTCTTATCTGGCCTATAACTGAATATTACTAAGAACTAGGCTATTGTTGTTAAAATGTGAAAAACGAGGCAATTGTGCATCCCGCTGTTGCACTGAATAAGGGTGAATAAGGGTAAGGAGTAGTTAATGAGCGGGTAATCCTCCTATTTCTTTCACAAGTAAATCATTATTAATCTCTTCTTTAATATATTACTATTGGTGGGGTAAAAAATATATAGCTCTAAAGATTCACAGATTCACAAACGGTAGGATTAGCACAGGTAATTAATCTTTTGTTTTGTTTTAAGGGCAGGTTACGAATTCACATATACAAAGAACAAGACAATAATCTTGTGTTTATTAAGGAACGACAGGGCAACAACAACATTTTGTTGAATTTTATTAAAAAAAATACACAATAACAATATTTTAATTAAAGGATTTAACTTTTAGTTTAAAAATATATTTTTTATTAAGAATTTTAATTTTCCATTAAAATATAATAATAATCTTAGTTATATTATATATTAATACATTAAATAATAAATTCAAGAAACTAAATAAATGTGGAACCTAGAATCATTTCTCAAAGTTAATGCCAGGCTATATGTAATGCAATATACAAACTTTTGGAAGGTTAACATGTTGTGTCAATGATGTAATTGAAATTGTGAATTTTTTATTTTCAATTAAAAGATATGTTTTTATTAAGAAGTTTAATTTCCAATTAAAATATTGCTCTAGGGTGGAACAAAAAACAATATTAACAATGACACAAACCGCTCAAAAGTAACATGTGTCGGCATTATGCATCTAAATACATTAAGTGATAAACTTTGGAAAAAAACAAAAGGTGGAACCTAGAATCCTATCCAAGGGTTAATGTTGGGCCACATGTAATGCAACATACCAAATTTTTCAAGGTTAACATGTTGCATCAATGGTGTAATTGAAATTGTGGCATTTTATTCCAAAGGACTAGAATTAAAAGGCCAGATAAATATAATATGCCCTTTGTAAGGGAGATTCAATAAAAAATCAGAGAGACATATAAGAAATATATTATAAAAGTTTTAGGATAGAGATATAAGAAATAAATGGTGGATATCTAACATTATAATAAAGCAAGCATGGATAAACATATCACTTTAGTATTTATGGGTAAACATGTGGATATGAACATTGCCAAGTTCTTGAATATATGGGGATCCCTTTTTATGTCTAATATGCACTGCATACGGCCACTTGGTTTCATATTATATGATGAATATATTTAAGAAAACATGGTGGAAGAAAGATGTAACAAATCCACTAGAGAAAGATAGTGAGGTGTCATCCACTAATAATCATTTCAAATGGAAACTATTAAATATAAGTAAAGGTAGTGCTGGGAAGGCTCTTTCATATCCAACATGGTAGGGGAAACTAAAATCAATGTTGATGTTTGGAGAAACTCTTGTCATAGATTTAGATACTCAAATGTGTTGAATAATGGAAAGTGGAAGGGGTTGTATCCCTAGTGAAAGGTGGTGACATCGTATCGAGTGTTATAGATCTAGATACAGGTTAGAAATTTTAGTCCACTGCCTTTAATTCCTAAATGCACATCTAAAAATATTAAAGGTTAAATAAGGATAGAGTTGTGAATAATTTTAATTTAGAGGGTAACTTCTACATGTCAATTATGGGGCTATAAAGGACAAGATATATATGGATTTAAAACCCAAGCGAATAAAATAATGTAGAGAATACAATAAATTTTATAGAACATTGATCCATGAAGAGGGACAACAACAAAGAAGACCTTTTCTACCAGGAAGAGAGGGTCTCTAGGGGCTTGGATTTTGATTAAATGAAGGATCCAATCTCTCCTAGAGTAGGTCAAAATTTGGAACTCAAACAAGCACAAGAGACAATGGCTAGGGAATTCCATCAAGGTAGACAAAGACTTATTTATGGGGTTTGTAGAGTAGGAACAACCTCTATAAAGGTGGTTCCACCATGAATATTATGTTAGTTAATATGCATGGCCTAGTGGAAGGGGCAAAGAAAATATCCCTTAAAATATTTATGGATATGGAAATACCATACATAATTATGTTCCACGAATCAATGGGGAGGGAGGAATTAGATGATATATGAATATAAAAATCATTTTAGTTGTTGTAGTTGTAACTTTGAAAGATATTATGATGTATATTTTCATTGTATGTTGTTGTAACCCCATCGGAGATGTTTTTCCCTCCTTTCGGTATGCCATTATTATGTATGGTCCTTGAGATTCAACCTCCGTTGTAAGTCGAGGAAGTAGTCCCCAGTTTGATATAATGAAATGTATTTTTGGAGTCTCCCTAGGTGAAGTCGGCCCCATTAAGTTATGCATTCTTTAAATTGTCACATTATACCACTTGTTATGCATGATTTAAATGGTAACCATATCCCATATGCTTTAAATGATGACAATGACGATGACCTAGATGACGCTAATGAACTAAATGATAATGATGGTGATGATGTTGTTGATGATGATGATGATCATCATCATCATCATCATCGTCATTTTTATCGCCATCATTGGCACCATTATCATGATTATTATTATATTCATCGTCGTCATCATTGGCATCATGATAATGATTATTAATATTCTCATCATTGTCATGGTCATCATCAATACAATCATGGCCCATGAGCCTTACAAAAAAGTGTTTGGGTATAAGTGAATGAAAATTTATGTCCCCAAAAAATGGCCAAATACCCAATACACATTCATGTTATTCCAAACCTCAAACTTCTGCCCACATCTAAGGAAAAGGATAAAATTATGTGATTATGTGATAATGATGATGACAATGGTGTTGTTGATGATGACAATGACAATGACAATGACAATGACAATGACAATGATGATGATGATGATTATGATGATGCTGATGAGATGAATGATGATGAAAATGATGGCAATGACAATGAAGTTGACAATGATGTGATTATATGGTGATGATGATGATAATAATAATGATGACGATGACAATTACGATGAAAATGAGAATGAAATGAGAAATGATGATGACGATGACGATGATGATTATGATGATCCTTATAAGAAAGTGTTGGTAAAGGTAAATAAACCCAATTTCACTACAAGCTCGATGAAGATTAAAATGTGCTCAATCATAGTTATAAGTTATGAATGCTTCTATATCCCAGTTGTTATGCATGCTTTAAATGGTAAACATATCCTATATGCTTTAAATGATGACGATGATGAACTAGATGACAATGGTAGTGATGATGTTTTTTATGATGATAATGATGGAAATGATGATGATCATCATCATCATCGTCATCTTTGTCAGTGTCACCATGATTATCACAATAGTCATCATCATTGGCATAATCATCATTCATGTCATCATCATCACCATTGTCCTTGAAATCATCATCATCATCATGGTTATTGACATTTTCATCAGTTATTCATCAATACCTTTAGCATAAGAAATAACATCTACCCAAAATATGTGATTAGTGGAAAAGGGTCATGGAGGACACATAAAATTTATGCATGACAAATAACAACTTATTTTTTAATATGATCAACATCATAATTCTCATTGTATTCATCATCATTGTCATTGTCATCATCACCATCATCACCATTCATTTCATTGCCATCATAATCATTGTCAATGTCTTCATTGTCATTATCCTCATCATCATCATTGTCATCATTCTCCTCATTATCAACAACATTATCATCATCATCATCATATCCATCCTCAATATCATAATCATTATCCTCGTTGTTATCTTCAACATCTAGGTGTAAAACCGGATGCAAAAGTGGATAAGAACATGGATGCAAAAAAGGATGAAAACATGGATGCAACAAAAGTAGGCACAAAAGTGGGTGCATAATGGGGTGCACCAAAAATGGATGCAAAAGGTGATTCAAAAGTGGATACAAAAAATGATGCAAACGTGGAAGCAAAACATGATGAAAAAATTGGCACAAAAGTGGATACAACCATGAATGTAAAATTGGATACAAAATTGGATGCGAAAGTTGATGTAACAAAAGTAGATGCAAAAGTAGCTGTAACACCCAACGCAAAACTCAATGCAAAAGTGGATGCAAAATTGGATGCATAAAGGGATGCAATAACTGATGTAAAATTGGATACAAAAAAAGATGCAAATGTGGATGCAAAAGTTGAAGCAAAAGTGGGTGTAAAAGTAGGCATGAAAATGGGTGTGAATTAGGACACGACAAAAGTGGATGCAAGAGTGGATGCAATAGTAGATGCAAAAAAAGACGTAAACATGGATGCAAAAAGGGATGAAAATGTGGGTGCAAAAGTGGATGAAAAAGTGGATGCAAAAGTGGATGCAAAAATGGCTGAAACAAAACGAGATGCAAAACTAGACTCAAAACAGGATGTAAAATTTGATGCAAAACTTGGCGCATGAAGGGATGCAAAAAAAGAAGCAGAATTGGATGCAAAAGTGGATGTAAAAATGGATGCAAAAGTGGATGAAAACAAGGCCGTAAAAGTTGAGGCAAACATGGACGTAAAAGGGGGTGCAACAAGAGTTAAATATACAAACTAGGCGCAAAATTAGGTGCAAAACTAGGCTTAAAACCTGTCTGAAAACTTGATGCAAAACCTGGCACATAACCATGTGCAAAACCCGGTGCAAATTACACCGTAATTTGCTCCAGATTTAGAAAAAGGATGCAAAAAATGCCTAAAATAGCACCAACCCATGAAATTGCGCCATTTTGTCCAAAAAATGCAGAAAAATACACTAAAAGATGGTCTAGATGCAAAAAAGGATGCAAAAAGAGACGCTAAATCCAGTTTTGTTGTATTGCCCCAAACCTTAAAGTTGATAGATATGGACAATTGGTCAGAGACAATAAAGTCTTCAAAGATTTCATAGAAAGAAACCACCTATTAGACCTCATAACTCTAATGGTTATTTTGCCGAGAACAATAAAAGACGAGGGAGGTAACATATAGAATCAAGACTTGATTGATTTATCTTCTCATAAGATCTAGATTCTATATGCTAGAGGAGAACACTGTACAACAACAATTCTTCATACAAATGGATCAAATCATTGGTTCATCTATATCAACTGGAATAGAGAAGGCTCCACTACGAACATAACATGTAGATTTGAGAAATTATGGCTAGATCATTTAGACTTCAAGTCTAATATCAAGACCTGGTGGCAAGAATAAAAAATCACCTTAGGCTCCCTCATCTACAAATTCCAACAGAAACTTTAAAAAATGAAGCAGGAACTCAAAGTATGGAACAAGCCTAGTTCTTCATAAATATTTTTGAGGATAAAAGAAGAATAGAAAATCAAATGAACCAGTTGTTGGGTAAAATATGCACTATCTAATTCAACACTTAATTGTCAACCCGACAAGGTAGTTTGTGAGATGCAAACACTATATGTGTGGGGCTAAAGCCTAAACTATCCTAGGATAACCTAACCCAGTAACTTGAAAAGATTCAATGCGATTTTAAAAGCTAACTCTATGTTATTCTAACCTATGAAAGAAAATTGAAATTGCAATAAAAAGAAATCATTATTCTAGAAAGCAATGCTTGGTCTGAAAGCAAACTAAGCTACGAAAATGAAACTATTTCTTAACAATCACTAAAACCTTAAGCAAACTAACTATCATGTTCTATGAATCAAAAAGCAATCTACTTATGCAAAATTAAAGATCTAAACAACGAAAGGAATTCAATTGCAACTAACTATTTGAAAGTAGGAAGATTATGCTATTTCTAAGAGAACAAGCTAACTAACTATTCTATGAAATTCAATCAAACGACTAACTATGAATTCATGAAAGCAGGATAAAATTATATTCTAAAGACCAAGAGTAAATAGATGCAATGCTTTAAAATGGTAATTTAATAAAAAAAAATCTATCTAATTAATCTACGCAACTTAAATTTAACAACTAACTATGAATTAAAAAACAAGATGAAATACTATTCCAAAGATTAACTACAAAGCATTCAAATTTCAAGCTTTAACATAATTGCAAAAATGAAATAATGTTCAAACTGACTTCAATACAATCCTACCACTAAAGCATATCCTTGCAAATTAAAATAACTAATAAAACCACTCATTCTAATATGACCCGGAAACTAAATTAAGTAAATAGAAAACTAGGTAATGACACAGAAAATAGAACATGTGACAGAAAGTGTGACTTGGCAATTAATTTCTCATTTAATATTTCAACGCTTTTATAAAATTAATAGATTTCCTTAGCATGAGTTTTAATATGTTTTATATCAGCATACTGTTCAATTCAATCTTAAAATGAATTATTACTTATAATTGAAACTATTGTAAATTAAACTTGCATTTAAAAATACAAAATGAAATTTATAGATTATGAAATTCTAAAGGAATACTATTGTTAAGTCTAGGCTACAGAAGCAAAACTATTTTTAAATAATCATTCAAACTTTAATCAAAATACCTATCCTATTCTTATGAATTGAAATATTATCTATTGTATGAAATCAGAGATCTAAACTATGCAACAAAACTCAACTACTTACTAACTATTAAAAGCAAGAAATCAAGCTTCTTCAAGAAAGTATTCTATCTATGTAACATAAAAAAATGTAATTGAGTTTTTACTACAAATTCAAATGAAGCAAGATGAAATACTATTCTATAGGCTAAGACATGAATGAACAACCGATTCTACAAGACAATAAACTACTCATAAGAAAACGGTTTAATTCCCACTTTGCAAATTGAAAGGCTTCCTACTATTTCTGAACAATAAAAGCTAATCTTCAAAACAGAATTCACTAGCTATCTTTCAACTGAGTATCTAAACTATGGAACCCTACCTTCTACAAATTTAATTCTTAAAGCAATGAAACCCTATAGCACTAGAAATGAAGGAAAAACGCAAATGAACAATAAAGGCAAAACACAATTCTATTAGTTATATTGGGCAAACGAAAATGAAGTAGAACATACTAACTACTAAATCTTTGAAATACTATTATTGCTTCTGTCTACCAATGAAATTCAAAAATACAATGAAAACCATACAACAATTGACTGAATAAAGGAAAACACAATTCAGTTTTCTTCTTGAGTGAAAATGAAATAAAGCAAAACCTTTCTAGCTAGTAAGACTTCAAGACTAAAGTCTATTTCTGTCTAATGTCGGAATTCTGAAAATAGAATAAAACCTAGCAGAGATCAAAGGAATGAAAGTAAATGCATCAAATGGTGCGGAAACAAACGCAATTGGAAAGATCTAGCTACGACAAAGGTAAATCTTGGAAGTCTAGTGGAATTAAACACAAATGGAAAAACGCTATGACATCAATCAGCTAGCTACAACAAAAAGAAATGTAACTACGAATTGTAAATTGAAAAGGGGAAAACATAGAACAGCAAAACAAAAACATGAAGAGAAATATGGATGGGAAGAGCTCCATGAATCAAAGGAAAAACAACTAATCTATTAAGCATTAATTAATCAGATTGAAAGAATGAACATCTAAACATTTAACTAAACTGAAATTGACAAATTAAATTGCAGAAACAAAAATACTTATCTAACAGAGAATTGGATCGATCCAAGCACACACAGAAACAACATGTAACCTCTGGTGGGGCCCCAGAGTCACAACCTCCATCTATTCCAATACTTCATATGACCATAACAATGAAACGAGCTTCTTATTGCATACAAATTCAAAATTAGAGAGTTCTCAGAAAAACTTGAGCAAGAGTGGCAATAGCTACAATGATAATTCCACCCCTATCTCCATTTTCTCAAACCTATAGAGTTCTATTTATACATAAAAATCCATGGCAAAATGCATATGATCAGTCACCCAATTCATAAACTCCTTCAACAACTCAGATTACAACCAACTCAGAAAATGCACATTTGGAAAAAGTTGGAAAAATTCCCCTTCCATAACTCTCTAGTGGTTGTGATTCTAGACAAACAAATTATGGGTTTTGTAGCTGGATAAGTTTTCTTCCAACCCATTTTCCCGTTTGGCGAGATATTCTCCCACGTTCACGCAAACCAAGGCTCGGTACGGCAGTCGAGAAATATTTACTGCTAAAAATCTGGGTTTCACATTATTTTGGGCAATCTAGAAAACGACTTTTAACTGCAATTTAATTCACAAATCTGATTCTTGGGCTGAATTAGTGCTAGGTTGTCTGTCAAATTGATTGCTCGGTGTTATGTTTAAATAATGTTTAGGTTCTATTGGTTGCATCATATGATCCTCATCCTTTTCATCCTTGTAAGTCCATTATTCGCGTCCTGTTCATATTAAGTTCACAACCTATACAAAAAAAGACCCATTATATTAGAACCAAAGTGATATGAAAGCCAATATTAAAGTTTTGATAATATATTTATATGTAAAGACCATTCCACTTCAAAGGGTTTTTATTAATATTACTTTTTAAAGGGAGACGTGATGGTATGTTTTATATATGGTCAACCGAATATTCCAAATAATTAGTTTTAATGTTTAAAGGGAATGATATATAAGGAAGTCTATCATATAATATTCAAATGGATTAAATGGCCATTTATAAATTAAATAAGTTCCAAAAATCCATGTCACTTTCGACTTTATGTTTTGGTTAATTTGGATATGAGTGAGTTTGAAACATTGATTTAAAGTTTAAATAAGATTTTTAATGTTTTAATATTGAAGTCTTTTAATATTCATATTTTTATTCTCTTATATGTTTAAATTTGAATTAATGTTAAAATTCATCCTCACTTCATGGTTTCTACATATGCGGGCATTATAGGATCAACAAAAGATAGAAGACAAAGGTAAGACAAATTAGCAAACCGTTAATAAACATGTCATTAAACCTAGTGTGAAATTGAGGACCAAAAGAAGTATCAACCAGAATGAGAGTCATTCGATCTTAATTTAAAGTGTGGGAATGCATCACCGAGTGTGACAAGTAATTTATCACCAATAAAATTATATATAATGCATTAAAAGTAATAAATCATGGTATTCAATTTCATTGCTTTTAATTAATAGATTAAAAATAAAAGATAAGCTTTTGAGAGTGAATATAATGATATAGGCTTAAATGTGATGACATAATAGTGAAATATAGTAAAAAAAAGAGACAATTTAGGGGCCCAACACCAGCTACAGTAGGAAATGATTTTCACAAGATGTACTAAGAGAAACAACAAGAAGGATCCTAATCTAAATCAACAATTGTAAGAAAGTCTCAAATAAGAGGAAATGCTTTGGATACATAAATGTTGAGTGCAATGGCTGATGGATGGGGAAAAAAAATCAAAATTATTCCACAATTCCATGCTCCAGCATAGGAAAATAAAAAATTATCACCCTCAAGGAAATTCAAGGAAACAATCTACAGCAACAAGAGGAGATAACAGATGACCTAATATCCTTCTTCAAAATGCTCCTCATAAAGCATCTAGGAGATAGAGTTATGACCATTAAGGAAATAACTCAACATAACCCCCATCTGGTTAGTGAAGAAAAAAATGACATGTTAATGCTACCCATCCCCCTAGAAGAAGTAGAAAATGAAGCCAAATATATGTAGACCATCAAATCCCCAAGGCTAGATGATTTCACAATAGATTTATTCCATTCCAACGAGGACATAAGCAAGGAGGAGTTATAGGTAGTTGTGGAAAACTCTTAGAAGACCAAAGGAATCCTATTATCATTCACTTGCACCATACATACTCTCATCCCCAAATGTCCCAACACCTCATCCCTAGATAAGTGTCGTCATATTTCCATCCGCAACATCATCTACAAGACTATTACCAAATCCATTGTCAATAGCCTTAAACCCCTCCTACCATATCTTGTCTCTCCATAAAAATTAGGTTATGTGAAAGGTCATCAAATCTTGGATAGAATCTTAATGGAGCATGAATTCATTCATTCCATCAAGATATCTAAGAACCATAGAATGTAAATCAATCTGGAAATGTCCAAATCCTTCAACAAATTGAGTTGGAATTACATTTTTAAAACTCTCCAAGATTTTGGTTTTTTTTCTAGACTAGATTTCTTGGATCCATTTGCTCATCTCCTCATATTTTTCTATATCCTTGCCAATGGATCCCCCTCCACACTATTCATTACCTCTAGGGGAATCATGCAATGTGACCCCCTCTCCCCCCTTATCTTAATATTAATTGTACACAAGTTGGGTATATCTATTCAAGCACATCTCAGAGCCAATATTCTTAAAGGTCATCAAATTCATCTAGGATCCCCCATCAACACTCATGAACAATTCATGGATGATTATCTTCTAATGGGATTTCCCTACTTTAAGGAGACCAAAATATTAAAGAAAATCATGGAGTGTTTTAAAAGGGCCCTTATGATATGACATCAACTGTCATGTCTCGAATTAAATAATTTTCAAATAAAACTACTTGCAAATAATGTTCCACCAAACTACTAGTTCCCTAGGTTGAGATGGAGACAAAACATTTGTAATAAGGGGATATGGGACCCAAATGGAATTTAGTTTACCATATTCACATTTAAATGGGTCAGATAAATGATAAATGATAATAAAATAAGGTGGCATGGGTTCATGAAGACACTTGGAAGCTTGTGGAGCCTTTGGATGACAAGATTCCACACACACTTGGCATGATCTTCATCCAAATTTGAACACATGGGTGATGTAACAATATTGGATGGTGATATGGTGTCAAATATAATATAATTATCCAATTAATTTGAATATTTAAAGGAGAGTAACTCCCATGGAAGAGGAAGAGACTAGAAGACAAGTTGTGCCACTTGGAAGGAGATTCCATGCACTCTATGACAAGAAATGATGAAAGATTCTATGACAAGTATGAAAAATTCAGACCTAATTGCAGACATATGACAAATATTACATGAAAGGGATAAAAATAGCCACCAAGTGGCTGAATTTGGGATTTATATGAAGCCATTCGAATTGGGGAAAGAATTGGAGCATGAAGAGTGAGACACGTGTCATGAGAGTTACCAAACCAATAAGATGAGTTGGATGAATCCCATGGAGGTAAATTCAACCTTAGGAGGCATCATGAATTTAATAAAAGGATTTCATGAGGAATGATAATGGATTTTGATCATTTTCTAATTGTCCTTTGGCATTTTGGAGAGCTTTTGCTTGTCCATTGCATGATGAGTGTTCACTCTCCCTGCTTGTGAACCAATTTCGAGGGAGTTGGATTCCTTTCAAAGTTTGTTGATCGAGAGTCCATTCAGAGATATCATTGGAACTTAATGAAGGATTTTTTTTTTGCAGGATGAAGGTCCATAAAGTCAAATTCTCATCTATCTCCCTATTCTTCCATTCCTTCTTCTCCATTCCCCCACAATCTCATGTTGATGGCGCACTTGTTGGAGTGGTGATTGTGCTTTGCTGATTATAGTTGATTCCAAAGATTTGTTGTATTATGTATGGATATGTAATATCATTTATATATTCTCTGTAAGTCGAAATATCAGAAATACATGTATGAAAGGCGCACATTCCCATGCTCTTGAATAACTACTTTTGATGGATTTGGCTTCAATATTGAAGTAGTTTTATATCATATTTGTATGAGGAATTTTCTATGATTTTGATGATTTTTGGGAATACATATACTATGAATATTCTGTACTTTCATTCCCATATTATATTCATCTCTAAATCCAATAAACTCCTGCATGAAAAGCTTGCATTCTCATCCCATTGTATCACTAGTTTTCATGGATTTTGGCTTCAATCTTGAAGTAGTTTTATACTATATTTGTATGAGGGATATTCTATGAGTTGGATGATGTTCTGACAACCATATATAATTTATTAATCTGTAATTTAATATCTATATGATATGTGGATCGAAATCAAATAAACTGATGTGTGAAAATTTTGCATTCCCTTGTCATTGAAACACTAGTTTCCATGACTTTGGCTTCAATATTGAAGGATTATTGTATCATATTTGTATGAGGGATTTTATATGAGTTTGATTCTATTGTGACAGACAGATATGATTTTTTACTCTGTAATTTCATGTCCCTATGTGCTGTGGGTCGAAATCCAAGAAATTCATATGTGAAACTCTTGCAATTCCATGCTACCAATTCACTAGTTTTCACGTATTGGACTCCCAAAGTGAATGAGTTGTATACAATACTTGTATGAGGGGAATTATATGGTGTTTAATAATTTTGGGGTGGAATATTTTATTTTTTATATGGTCTCTATATGTCACATCATGATCTGATTCTTTAAGTCTATCTTTCATATATCAAAACGAGCTAGTTATGTGATTTCCCCATATGCAATTTCATTGAAAGTTATCAAATGAATGTGGAACTCTATAACCAGTTTGCATAACTAATAACCATGTGTAATGATAGTCCATGAGGTATTTTATCAGTCCTCATACTCTTCTTACAATTTTTTGTGGTTCGTACATGAGTTGGGAAGGCCAGTTGGCCTACACCCTGGGGGGGGATTTCATCACAATTTCCTAGTAATTTTGGCCTCTTTTTTATCAGCCCCAAACAAGGTTGCATAGGTATAAAGTCAGATAAAAAGTTTCCATAAACCACCTTGGTGTGTTTTAAGTCTCACCATGATTCGGGACCATTTGGTGAAACTTGGAACCCAATAGAGTCTTGACTAGCAAAGCTCAAAAATTGTCCAAAAAGAACTATTTCCCAAATTTCCAAGTTGGGACATTACAGTGGTATCCAATCATGTTCTTGGAACCTATTCAATTTATGGATGACATGGATGAATTTAAAAAAATAACCAAGTCATAATTTGATGATACAACCAAGCAACTTATGCAAGGGTTTGAATTGATGGCTATCCAACTTAGGGGTAAGCTAGGAACATAGGGTAGTAATAGTTTCCATAATCGAGATACACATAAGACAATTATTTTTGAAGACTTTGATGATTGGTTGTATGCATTTAGACACAATAAGTCATATTTAAACTCATTAAGGAAGAATCAACAATCCACAAGTATGGAGGAGTCTAGGGAGTCACCAAGTTCTCTGGGTGGTGATGTAGAAAAAGTATTACATCAAGAGGATCGAAAGTCACTCCCAAGTGACTTTGAAAAATATGAGGAAACATCATATGAGAATGAATAAGAGCACCTTGAAACTATTGAATATCATTCCAAGACACATTATACTATGGACATGGACGAAATGGCATCTACTGATGGATGCTTGAACTGTGATGGAGCATCGCAGCGATTGGCGTTAAATGAAGCGTTGAATGCTATGCCAGCATGTTGGTGGGAAACACATAAGAATTCAATAAACAGATAG
Organism: Pseudotsuga menziesii; assembly: GCA_001517045.1. Taxonomy (NCBI): domain Eukaryota; kingdom Viridiplantae; phylum Streptophyta; class Pinopsida; order Pinales; family Pinaceae; genus Pseudotsuga; species Pseudotsuga menziesii. The sequence continues at coordinate 33,976 of LPNX010816396.1, read as the reverse complement.
TTGCAGTGTCGAATATTAATAATATCTAACATCAACAACATAGAAGAGTACCACATCAGAAGGTACGATGGGGGGAATGACCCTGAAGATCACATGATCGAGTGTCAAACCTTGTGGGCCTCATGACCAAAGGATGAGTGGGCCCATGCTTTTTTCCACACATTGGATTAGATTTCATGGTCATGGTATGTATCAGCTGAGTTGCATAGAGAGATCATTACATGGGAATATTTGACAATTTTCTTCACTCACACCTTCAGGTTCGTGGATACCAATCTATCCATTCATAGTGGTCTGTGAAACATATGTGGCGTTGTTCTGAAGGTAGCTCCAGTTAAATATCCAGTTGATCTTCATGAGATATGTCTTATGCAATCAAGGATGGAGTGATACAATGTGACAGGAGGACCTAATGATGGTGATGATCCATGGAACAGCAATATTCCAGATACATAAGGGACTTAGGATGTCAAAGCACTTGACGTACCAACAGATCCAATGAATCAACCGTTAAAAATTTAGAAGGTCAACATTAGGATAGAGAATAACCCAAAGTTTGAAAATGTTGGGGACTACTGGGATGAAGAAACCGTGGCAAAGATCACATATCTATTGCATGAATTCCAATATTTGTTTCCTACAAAGTTTTATGAGATGAAGGGAATACTAGGAGATTTGAGAGATATGAAGATCCTGCTGAATCTAGATGCAAAACCAGTGAAGCAATGGTTGTATCACTTGAATCTGCGATACAACGGGAGGGTCGAATATTTGATGCTGGGATAATAGAGTGAGTTGAGGAATCAGAATGGATCAGCCCCATGGTAGTGCAAGATAAAAAGACAGGTGAGGTTTAGATTTGTGTCGACCTTAGAAAACTGAATGATGTGTCTGCATAATCCATTTCTGACACCATTTACTGATGAGGTGTTAGAAGGAGTGGGCGGTCAAGAAATCTAATCATTCACAAATTCATTTTCTGGCTATCACCAGATTAAGATCGCGAAGGAGGATCACCATGAGACAACTTTTGTTACTGAATGGGGATGTTTTTAGTACACCGTGATGCCATTTGGACTGAATAATGCACCTACAATATTCTCCTGGATTGTTGTCGCTGCATTCAAGTACTTTATTCAGAAGTTTTTGGCATTTTATATGGATGACTAGATGGTTTATGTATTGATCAGGCACCATATGGAGAACCTACCATTGATGTTGGAGCACTGTCGATAGCAATAGATTGCATTGAACTCGAAGAAGTTCATTTTCTAGGAACCATTTGGGATGCTATTGGGACACATTGTTTGGAAGGAAGGATTGTTGGTTGACCTCGCAAAGATTGTGCTCATTTTGAGATTTCGACCACCTAAAAATGTGAAGCAACTTAGAGAGACATTGGGACATATAGGATACTACCGCAAATTTATTTGATTTTATGCTAATATCATAGCTCCTACGAAGAGGTTGCTAAAGAAAGATGCAATATTTGTATGGAGTCAAGAGTGTCAAGGAAGTTTTGATACATTGAAGGCAAAAATGGCTTCCACACCAATACCGGTTTTTCCTTATTGGACTAAGGAGGATGATGTCCATGTGGATGCATCGTCAATTGCACTGGGAGTGGCATTGGGACATCCAGGGGAAGGAGATCTTGATCACCCGATTGCTTTCACTAGTTGGAAGTTGTCGTCTCTAGAGAAGAATTATACTATAGTAGGGAGGGAATGTTTCACTATGGTGTATGTGCTATAGACGTTTCGACATTACCTATTAGGAGGTCATTTCAAGATGATCACAGACCACTCTGCTTTGAAATACCTAGTTAATAAAACTGTGTTGGGCAGGAAGATATGTCGTTGGCTACTTCTCTTTCAGGAGTTTTATTTTGAGATAATTGTGAATGCAGGGCCAGATCACTTATCACAAATTGATACAGGTGAAGAAGCAATGAACATTGAAGATGGGTTTCCAAATGCGCAACTATTTAAAGTTGAGATGGTTGATGATTATTATGAGCAAATACTTTAGTTTTTGGCTATGGGAACAACACCAGAGGAGCTTACTACAAGTCAGAAGAAACAGTTGGTTGTTAAAGCCACATATTTCTAGTTGATTGCTAGACAACTCTATAATCTTAGACCGGATGAGATATTATGACGATGTGTCCTACTGCATGAACAAGGGAAAATATTGATAGAGGCACGTGTGGGAGTTGCATGTGGAGACTATGGAGGTTGCGCTACATCCAGGAAGTTTCTCCGCGCAATGATTTGGTGGCCCACTCTTAATGGTGATGTGACAGACTATGCACGAAATTGTGATGTCTGTCAAAGAACTGGAAAACCATCGAGGAGGGATGAGATGTCATTGGTACCTCATGTGACATTGCAGCCATTTGAAACATGGGTAGTGGACTTTGTGGGACCAATCAACCCACCTGGAAAGAGGAATAATGCACGGTACATCATTACAGTGATAGACTATTTGACAACATGGGTGGAGGATGCACCTGCTATAGATTTCACTATGGAGACAACAACAAGGTTCATGTTTGAGAACATTGTTACATGGTTTGGGTGTCCAAGGATATTGATGAGAGACCAGCAGAGTCACTTCATCACTCGCACAGTCAACGCATTGACATAGGAACTTTAGATACAACATAAGAAGAGTACCTCATATAATCCACAACCAAATGGAATAGTGGAGGTGTTCAATAAGTTGTTGGATCATGCGCTCACAAAGGTATGTAAATCAAACCATGATGACTGGTATTTGAAGATTCCAGCAGTCTTGTGGGCATATCACACCACTTGCAAAATATTGATAGGACAAATAATGTTCAAGTTGGTGTATGGGAAAGAGGTAGTCATGCCAATGTAGTACATAGTTCCAATATTGCGCATAGCTTCAAGGAAAGGCATGGATGATCAAGGAGCATTAGAAGAACACCTAGTGCAGTTGGTGCAGCTAGAGGAAGATCATTTTGTTGTGGGTTTTCACCATTGTGTTGAGAAGGATCGACAGAAGGATTGGCATGATCGACATATCAAAAATAAACATTTTTATCAAGGAGACTTGGCATTGTTGTATGAAAGCAAGTTTTCCAAACATCCAAGTAAGTTGCAGATGCATTGGCTAGGTCCATATATCATTCATCCCATTACTTCAAGAGGTGTAGTACCACTGCAACAGTTAGATGGTGTGATGCTACCTAAGTTGGTAAACGGTAGCAAGATGAAGCCCTACAGGATGGGCCCAAAGCTGTGGGATGCTTAAGACACTACGCGATATGAAAAAAAATATCTTTTGTTTTTCATAGGATGGAAGTTAGGAGGATGGCGCACCAAGAGGAAGTGGTTGCACAAGTAGAGGAGTTAGACTCACATTTAGGGAGTCATGTCACAACAGGGGCAGGCCTGCGATAGAGTCAAAACAACAATATATACAACAATTAAAGTAGTTATCCAGTGGCACTTTTAGATGAGATAAGCCTTAATGGCATATCTAACTATTTGATTAGCAAGATTGGCGATGGATTCAGGTGAGTAATAAAATATTTGGTCATAATGATTTAAAGGGATATATTGAGGCCTAGAAATTCGTAGGTAACAACAGTTAGGGATTCTCCCCAGTAAACGTTCCCAACTAGCCCATTACTGTTTGGTATGGGGAATTCATCCGGTTTACGGTCCGGCTATCGTAGGTCAAGTAACAAAAATAAAAGGTTTTACCGGTTATAGCCCAGTCCACTGTGTATATTTTAGTTTTTTTAATTTAAGTATGATATGCAAGTGCCTATCTAAGAATGCAGATTGATAGAGAATACGAGGAGTGGTCACATTGTGATGCGCAGGTTCTTACCTCTCGTCTTAACTCACTCACATCTAAATCACACACAGCAAGAAACTAAAACTAACTATCTAATCTATCCCTAGGGAGCAAGATTATCATTTATCAATGAGTAATGTATTTTTGCGCATGCATTAAGAAAAATCACAGATAGTTGTTACTTATTTCAAAACACATGAACGTTAATAGATATATGAACAACAAGATAGCTCATTGTTTATGAAAAGCCTTCATTACTCAGAATGGAAATTTCATGGAATAAACTAGAGCGCATTCATAACAAGAACATAGGTTCAAAGGGTTAGAATGATCTCACAGTTAATGGAAACAAGCTGAAAACGAAATAGTTCACATTCAACAAATCCATAACACAGCATTTGAAATCTTCCACCAAGCTTTCTCCAACATGAAACTTGCAATTCTTATTGCAAAAGGAAATAGTTCTTCTTACAACATAATCTCACAAATATATCTGGGAAAAAGTCCTCCTATCTAACTCTCCCATACTTATACTACAAGCAAAACTCTTGGGCTACCCCTCGGTAACCTTTGGGCTCCCCCAACTGTTCAAACCCACCCTTTTGTCTCTTTGTGAGTGCTCATGATTTATACAATGCGTTACATTTCAGATTAATATTTAAGTGCACTTTATAAAAAGGGACCAGCTTGGTAACTGATGAACTTTTCCCAAGCCTAGGCCTCTGCTGCTATCAATTATTCTCAGTAACCCGTTGGTATTTTTGAGATCTTGTTGATCTCAAACCTTCACTCTCTTCTTTTTCTTGAGCAATATCTCTGCTTCTTTATGCTTCAGCTTCTTCTTTCCTTGCTGCCTCCCTTCTTCTTTGTCATTTAGACATATCTTCTTTGCAGCAACCATCCTGTCATGAACATATCAGATTTTTAGACCATTTAGCGTTTAAACAAGTAACACAAACTATATCAATACATACATTTTGTAAAATGAACTATAAACAATATAAATGCATGAAAAGATAAGGCAAAGAAAATCCTGGAAGCTGGGTCTGAAATCCGTTAAATCCACTGTCCAAACTAAAAACACAATCCCGATAAAACAGGCTCCCTATCTCAATCTAGGCTGCATCTAGACCAATTCAAAATCCTCCAATGAAAGCATGAATCATAAAAAAGTAACCGCCAATCCGAAACCCCAAACTGTGCTCTTCATCTCAGAGAAACCGCCATGGAAAAGTCGAGTAGAAGCACACAAAAAAGGCGGGAAAACCCTCTCCAGCGGGAAAAATACTAAGCATTGGGAAGAAAACTCCTCATCGGTGAACGAAACAACTATATGTCGGATGGTTAGTTCACTAAGCCACCGCAACGGCGAAAACCATATAGACTAAGGTTTCCAGGGCACAAAAAAAAACCATCAGAGAAATAAAGCACTAAAAGCTACCGTCCATGCATCGGAGATTAGAACCATTACCCAGTAAAAACAAAGGCATCAGCAAGTGGAAGGACTAACCATAATGTGTCGTCAGAATAGTTCAGTACGCAGCCACAATGGTGGGAGACAGACAGACTAAAGGTTCTGTAGTCAACATAAATCATCGGCGATATGAAGCTTTGAGGACTATGTATCAGCGACCGAAGGCTCAATGCTGTTGCCATGTCGGCAACGCAAAGGACTAGCCCCCCTAATCAATAGTCAAAATTGTTCTGATAGCGACAAAAAACATCGCAAAGTAAAAATTTGATCAATAAAACCAAGGCATCAGCAAGAAATCAGAACTATCCATCATGTCATTCATTGTTTAGCTTCCGCAACGGCGGCTGCGTAGAGAACTACAGCCCTGATTTACTATTCAAATGACTTCTGACAGTGATAAATGAAAACATTTACAAATCAAAAACTTCACATTCCACAGTCAAAAGTATTTGCATACAAAAATCATCTTTCCAAAAAGAAGAAAAACAGTTGACCTCAATTCAACTTCAAACAATCTAAATTTGTAGCAGAGGAAAGACAGAAATCATGAATCCAAACAATCCCAAGCAAAATAAAATAAAAAAGGAGGGTCCAAAATTTTAAAAAACTTGGGAAAATAGTTGCAGTTGCAACAATTGGCGACTACCTGGTGAACCCAGATCTTTGGACAATTTCTTCCTTAAGTAACAGACTGTTTGACAATAAAACCAACATGTTGAATTCTTCTAGATGTCTAGATTTACCAAATGGAAAATGTATGTACTTTTAATCATTGATGATAGTCCAATTTAGGAAAATGGAAACCAAATTTCAAAGTCCAGATAACTCTTTTGAGGCCAGGAATATGAATTTCATTTTTTACCTATGTCTTCGGGTAGCTCCTAGCTTGGACACCACGGGATTGTAACATATGGTAAACAGAAATATTCATTTGTTCCTCATTCCCATGCCATTTTTACACTTTTGTGCTTTTGGACTTTTTGTCCTTTTTGATTCCTTCTACATGCCTTTCTTTCTAAATTTTATTCATGCTCCTCTATCCATAGTGTCCTTTTGTGTGAGAGATATATTAATTTTCAGCTCATGGATGGAGAAGAACTTTGGCAATTTTGTACTCATATGGTTCAGTACTTTGTTTTGATACACATTGCTTTCTTAGGATATTTTTTACTCTTATTTTCCTTTTGGATTTCAATTCTTGGCATGGGATCATTTATATATAATATACTGTTCACCCTGCTTCTTCTTTTCCATGGGTCCTTGCTGTCACCCCCTCAGAAATTTTTAAATGTGAGATGGATGGAGCCTCAAAATAGTATTCTAGACCTTTTGATCGTGAATTATTTTACAAGGATTAAGTAGGACTTCAATGTGTTTGTTAGAATATAATCCATTAGGGATTATTGTAAATAAATAAATAAAACTGAATAGTCAGGAAGCCGAAAAGGCTGGGCGGAAGGTGAAACACAACCGTCCTATGAAATGTATAAATAAATGCTGTTAGCAATGTAATGTATATTGAATCAAGAGTTATTACCAACAAGTGGTATTAGAGCACTGCCATAACTCCTACCTGTTGCCAGTCTGCCCATTCCTGGCATTCTGCTTGCTAGTCCATTGCCAGACTGGTCCATCAATCTGCAAGTTGAGTCGCATGCAGTGTATGCGTTACTCCTCCTTTTGCTGCATTTATTCTCAGCTAATTTTTTTTGAATTACTCACTCCACTGCTTGTTGAGATATTCTCCAGGCCGGCATTGAGAATGAGGTGAAGATTCATGCCCTCATTCAGCTGCGTGGAGGTAAAACCCTTTACAATTCTGCATCAACACTTCATTTGAGAGTGCTTCCACTTTGATGTAACTCGTATTCGCTGGAGATTGAATTTGTGTTGATTCTGTTGTTGAAGCTGAGGTTCGACATTCTTATGTGGTTGATATTTTAAATATTGCTACTCTATGGGAATGTAGAAACCCTAATTTTATGTTGCGTGTGGTATGAGTTTTATTCTGATCAAGAGTATGCGATGGAGCATTTCTTGATTTGATACAGAAGGTTATGCATATCGAGAAATAACATATGTTGCGCTGTGTATTGCAATCTGCCACTGAAGTAAACCCTAATTCCTGCCTGGAGAAGAGACTCACGACGTGAAGTGTAGATTCAGTACCTTCTACAGCGTGAAGGAACTACAACGTGAAGCGTGAACTGTGGGGAAGTGTTGAACCAAGCTATTGTAGTCAAGCTGTGAGCTAGTGAAATCTTGTTGATATTGCTTTCAAATTCCTCGCTGGTTAAGAGCTACGTCTTTCTAGCAGTATTGTTGCTACCCTTACATTGTTGTGTAATACATTACAATGTGAAGCATAAAGACCATTACAATCTTCGTAAACCCTAGCTCATGGTTGGAGTGAATACTACGAGATGTGAATCTCTCTCTGCCAGAACGGTGAAATATGAAACTTCCTGCGTTGAAGCTGAACACTATTGCGATCTCCTCCATATACTGTTGCGATTGGTATCTGATATCTGTGGCATTGTTATCTGATATATAATGCATTAGTATTTGCTGCTTGCTGCGTTGGTATTTGCTTGCTGCTTGAAGGTTGCGATTTTGAATGTTGAAGACTGCGAGTTTTCTGAAGATTCACGCCTCTCTGAATGATGGGCTTGGAGAGAAGACATTAGAGAGCTGATGGAGAGTTGAAGACTGCATACATGCTGCGTTGAGCTAGCTTCCTGCGACTTGAATACTGCATCATGCGTTGGAGATGATGTTTTGGGAATGCACAAACCCTAGAATGATATATTATGTTGTGACCGATATGTCATATATTGTGTTGTGATATATGTGATTATATAGACTGCGTTCTCTATTGAAGACTCTTGCTTATCATGCTGTGTGCTGACTGCTATGTACATGCCATTCCTATTGTTTGGAATCCGAGTCCATTAAGCTGTGCTGTGCGTGAGAGACTGTGTTCACGGCGAGAGAGCCTGCGTGAAGAGACTGACTGTGTTGATGGTGCTGTCAATGAGAGCATGGAGTGCGACTCCCCTCTTATCTTTGTGAAAACCAGCATTGAATACCTATCAGTGCTGACTGATATATAAAGCTTGCTGCCTGCTGCATGTGCTATGGTGTGGGCCCATGGACGCTGTAAATTTGAATTAAAGTGCATAAAACCCTAGTTTTTCCCTAGTTCCAAACTGATATAATGAATACTGATATAATGTATGCTGCTGATATAATATATGCTACCATACTGATATAATGCATGCTGTGATTTGAGACTGTGTAATGGATGTTGAGATTTGAGACATTCTTATGTGATTGATATCATACTGCATAAAACCTATCTTTTATGCTGGAGACTACTGGCTGCGTTGGAGTGTGATTGATATCATATATTGAAGTCTGCATAATACCTATTAGCATATCACATCTGCGAACAAATTGAAGAGCTGCCTGAGTGGAGCTGCGTGGAGCTGAATGTGAAGATTGTTGCTGCAATCCAGACAATTGCTGCTGATAATTGTTGCTGCTAATCACTTGATTTTGCAGGGTATATAGTCTGGTGCTTGATTTTTGTGTACT
>LPNX010816396.1:0-23033 GCA_001517045.1 Pseudotsuga menziesii | reverse complement strand
TCTAAAGTGGATGACTTCAAACTTATTGGGTACTCAGACTTAGATTTTGATGGCGATAAGGAGACAGGAGTATCAACTTCTGGATACACTATGAGTCTTGGATTAGTAGCTGTTTCATGGAGATCACGCAAATAGTCAGTTCCAGCAGATTCAACAACAGAAGTAGAATATGTGGCTGCAGTTGAAGCAATGAAAGAAATAGTATGGCTCAGGAAGATACTTGAAGATTTGCAAGAAAAACAAGAGAACTCCACTCCATTATTGGTCGACAATACTTCTCCAATCAAGCTCGCTAAGAATCCTAGATTCCATGATCGAACCAAACACATCAACACAAAGTATCATTTGATTCGACATCATGTAGAGGCCAAGACAATCCATCTTCGACATTGTTCCACAAATGATCAAGTTGCAGACATCTTCACCAAAGCGCTTGGACGAGAAAAGTTTGAAAGATTCAGAAACATGCTCGGACTTACGAACACCCCTTCGGATTAAGAGGGGGATTGTTAGAATATAATCCGTTAGGGATTATTGTAAATAAATAAATAAAACCGAATAGTCAGGAAGCCAAAAAGGCTGGGCAGAAGGTGAAACACAACCGTCCTATGAAATGTATAAATAAATGATGTTAGCAATGTAATGTATATTGAATCGGGAGTTATTACCAACAGTGTTCATAGCCATTTAGGAAAACTGCTAAACTAGAATAAATTCTTCCAGATAAATCAATATTACATAGTCTTATAGCCAAGGATTTTAGTTAATCCAGAATTCTGCTGTTCTCGATGCAACCAAAATTTTTCTTCTTTTATTGAAATCAATAAAAATATAACTAAAAACAAATAGAAATAAAATAAATAAAAAATAAACAACCAAATCAGTTTATTTATGTACAAAACAAAAACAAAAATCAGGAAAAATAAGGTTTGAGAACTAAACCATTAATTGGTAAGTTCTCTTCCCACCCCTGTAAATCTTGCAACTTGTAGGTTAAAGGGCCAAGCTTTGCTACAATCTGAAATGGGCCTACCCATAACTGTTGAAACTTCATGTGTTTCCCCTTTTCATCATGCGGGTGATCCCACTTAAGAACCTGATCTCCCACTTCAAATTCCTTTTTCCAGCTTTATGTTTATCAAACCACCGTTTCACTACTTCTTGTCGATGTTTAAAACGTTCTTTGGCCCTGGACCTAGACTCTTCTGCCTTCATGAGATTATAGATTCTAATCTATAGGATTTCGTTATCTGTGCCTCTAGAATCCTGAGCTATTATAGAATATGGTAGCATAATGTCAGGAGGAAGAATAGCTTCTTTTCCATAAACGAGGGTATATGGTGACACAACTAAGGAATTCTTGGGTGTGACTCTATTAGCCCAAAGAGAATTTGGTAATGCTAAATGCCAACTTCTCTGGTTTTCGATCACATTTTTCTTTAAGATCCTGTTGCAGCTGCAACTGTTTTCCATAATTTTTGAAATTTTGGACCCTCCTTTTAATTTTTATCTTCCCTAAAAATTGTTTGACTCCATGAACTCTGTTTTTTTTTTCCTCTGCTACAAGTTTGGATTGTTTTGAGGTCAACTGTTTTCATGATTTTTGAAAAATTGCTTGTGTTGTGGAATTTAAAGTTTGATTTGAAAATGTTGTCCTTTGATCTGAATGATTTCTTTCAGTGATATCGAAATTCTATTTCTCATTTTAGCCGTTGTTTCGGAGGTGAAACAAATTGTTTTCATCACTGCCCAGTCGAAAGTCTTTTGGAACTTAACATTTTAGTTTGGTTGTTCAGAGGTCATTCAAATAGTGCATCGGAGCCATATTTCCCTACGGAGCCTCCGTTGCGGAAGCTAAACAATGATTTTTCTGACGGATAGCTTTTTCTTTTTCGATGCTGTGATGTTATTATTTTGACTTGCTTTGCGTTATCGGAGGGGTTTTTGAGTATTGATCGGAGGGCTAGTTTCTTGTGTCGCCAACACGGTGGTTGCGTTTAGCTCATCATAGTAGGCATTTAGTCATTGAAACTTCTGATTGCTGCAGTTTTTAATGAAAGTGGAAGCCATAGTTCTTTTGTCTTTCACCATTGTAGCGTTTTTATGCACTAACCATCGGACTCATAGAGTGTCAACCGCCGATTTTTTATTTGATTGCGGAAGCTGTAGTCTATACATTTTCTGCCAATGTTGTTGACTGTGGAACTTAACATTTTATTTTTATTTTTGATGGTTTGGTTTTATCGCTGTCGATGGTTGGTTGAAGTCTCAGTTGGGGTTTTTGATCTCTATGACGCCGCTATTTTGGAGATGAGACAAACTTTTTAGACTGATGCACAACCTTAATATTTTCCGAACACTTAACGTTTTCATGATGCTTCTGCACCATATCAGAAAGTTTTATGACTTTGATCGAAGGCTGTAGTCTGATTTATTTCCGCCATTTCGAGTCCCGAGTGAACTAAATGTATGCCATATAACTGCTCCACTCGACGATGTTTTGTTACGGTTTTCGCCGATATGTTTTATTTGTTGTAGATCTCGTATTCTTTCCGTCTTCCGCCATTGCGGCTGCGTGATGAACTAACCTGCCAGCTTATAGTTTTCCCATTCACCAATGAGGAGTTTTATCTGCCCAATGCTTATTTTTCTCGTCGATGAGGGTTTTCCCGCCTGTTTTGTGTGTGTTTTTACCCTATCTTATGGGTGGCAGAGGTTTCATATTCTATCATTTTAAGGTTTTTACGACGAGAGTACAGTACAGGGCCTCATTTTGATGATCAGTTTTATTGTTAGTATGGTTTACATTTGTTGAAAAGATGCAGTCCGAATTAATGATGAATTTTTGTTTTAACTGCAGATGGACTTAGAAGATTCTTGTCGTGTATATCTTTATTCATGTTTATGTGTTTTGATTCTAAGAAAATCTATCTTGTTATTCACGGTAAAACCCTTTTTTTTTGTTACTTGACCTACAGTAGCCGGAACGCAAACCAGGCAGATTCACATTTATGTGTTGGGAACGTTAACTGGGGAGAATCCCTTTCTATTGTTGCCTACGAATTTCCAAGCCTCAACAATTTCTGGCACTAGAAGGAGGGCCACCAGTGCATGGCTGGCCATGGAAATATGTTTCCTCAAAATAACTCCACTAGTGATAGTTTTGAAAGCAGTTTGTTTCCTAATCCAAATACTAAAGAGAATAGAGAACATTTTTTTGTTGTGGACAACCAAGTAGTAAATGATCTGAGAAGACACACATGGGCTTATGTAAAGAGTATTGGAGGATTACCCATTATCCCTAATTTATCCTGAAGAGAATACAAGAAGAAAGACCGTCCCATCTTGGAAGATTCAGTGTTGGTTGGAGACTTGGAAGAGTTAGTAGAAGGAGTATTATAGGAGGTTGTTCATCCATTGAATCAAATAGGCCCAAACACATCTTACTATTCACCTGTGCAGACTCATGTCCCTTCACCTCCTCACTCTCCACCCAAACTCATGGTAGGTGTAAATGCAAACTAGCCACCTAACCCACCAAATCCACCACCGACTTGGAAAGCCAGGTCACCCCTGAACTTAACACCTCCGTTGCATGACTTACCTCAATATTTTGAAAAGATGTTGCCCAAGTTTGATCTAAATGAGAAAATGTTAGTGGATGACCATTTACAAAGTTTTTACTTGGCAATAGAAGGATTGAGGGCTGGGGAACATGAGGATGTCGTTTGCAAGCTTTTTCCGCATACCCTTAAAGGAGTAGCAGCATCATGGTATTTTGGTTTGCCTGCCAATTCTATCCCATACTAGGATACCTTTGAAAGTATTTTTAGAATTAAATACACAACCCAAAAAACTCATGCTTCTCTCATGAACGGACTGTGCACCTTAAAGAAAGAAAGAAAAGAGAAGGTGCATAGTTTTACCCAAATATTTGCAGCCTATCTTAAGAATTTTTCTGAAGCTGACAAACCCTCAGATAAAGTTCTGATTGAATATTATACCTCAGCTCTAGGACCCGAGTTGGCCATGTTTGCCAAAATGAAGGCCAAACCTACGCTGGCAGAGACTTATGAAGAAGAAGAGAGAGTAGAGGCTGAAAAAGAAAGCATCGAAGATTATTTTGAATGGTCAGGAGAAAAAAATGTTGGGAGGAAAGCTTTTTTATTTACTAAGCCTAAAGAGGAGTAATCACCCGATTTCGAAGGAATGGCAAAGATGATGCAGAAGCTCTCTAACAGAATCATAGACTTGGAAAAGGAAAAGGAAGCCTAAAATTTCTATAAGCATTATTATAAGAAAAGGGAAGATAACAATCAATCCCAACCCCCTCCGCACAGCCCTGCATCTATGAACTTAACAAAGGTAGGAATGGATAACTTTTGCACATTCCACCAACAACCCCATTCTGAAAAGAATTGTCCTCAATGGATAAATTCCATGACATTGGTCATGAATCAGTTGTTGGATTCCAAATTAACTGAAGACAACGATGAACAAGGGAAAGACAACAATACATCAATAGAAAAATAGGAGGATGAGACCATGGTTTTATGGGACTGTGTATCGTTGTTTGATGCCAAGGAAGGAAAGTATCTAAGACACGAGGACGTCTTGGAAACAAATGTAATGACAAGAAGCCAGGGGTTGATTAAGGAAATCAATCTTATTCTCCCAAATATTAAGAGACTTCAAAAGAATGTTAAGAAATTTCAAAACAACTCCTCAGTTAATAAAATTCTGGAATTTACCATCACCAGTCAAAATCCTAGACAAATCAACATGCCTACTAAGCCCAATGAAGAAAAGATAAATAACGTTAAACTGAATCTCACGGGACATAAGATGGATTATGACATTGTGGAGGATATAAAAAAGGTAAGGGAAAACATCTCATTATTTGAAATGTGCAATGTGCCGTAGCAGAAAGAAAAGCTATTGAAAGCACTTGAAATATCCAAGGAGAGGCTGCCCACTGACAATCAACCCCAAGAAGAATAAATTGGTGAAGCAAGTATGGGAGGTAAGCCTAAATGAAAGACTCCACCTTTTCTCCTTACTTTTTAAATTTTCAACCACAACGTGCATAACTGCCTAATAGACTCAGGGGCATCAGTCAACATCATGCCACTGTCGGTTTGCAAAAAGATAAATGGACAACCTAAACCATCTACCTGGAGGGTCGTTTATCTGGATCGAACGAATGTGAAGGTAATTTGGGAAATGGAGGATGTTCTTGTTTGCTTATATTCAAATGATAAAGTATCTCAATTCATTGATATTGTGGTGGCTGACATACCGGAAGCTTATGGACTTGTTTTGAGCAGAGATTGGTCAGGAAAGCTGAATGGATATTTTTCCTTGGACTGGTCACATCTATGGCTACCATATAAAGGAATCCCAAATCATATTAAATTAAAAATGTTACACATGAAACACAATGTTACACAATGTTACTCAGTTCAAAGGTAAAAATGAACTAGTGGATTCTGTTTTGGGAAATTACTTTATTGAGCTAGAACCAGGAAAATATCAAGTGGAAGAAGCCAGCAATACATTAGACGCTCAGCCTGATCTCCTTCGGTTTTCATAGGCTGATGAAATTGATTGTAAAATAGTAGACTTAGCTATAGATGTAGATGTTAATTCTTGCACAGTAGCGGTTAGCAATTTTTGGACGCTTTTCTTTAATGGTTCTAAAACTTTAGAGGGGTCAGGAGCCGGCTGTGTCCTAATTGACCCTAAGAAAAACAAATATTTTCTTTCATGTAGGTTAGAGTTTGAATGTACCAATAACACAACTGAATATGAAGCATTAGTTCAGGGACTAAGAAAAGCAATTGAATTAAAGGCAAAAAATCTAAAAGTGCTTGGAGATTCTGAAATAATTGTAAATCAAATTCGAAATCAAATACATTGAATTTCTCCTCATTTAAAAGCTTATCAAAATGAAGTATGGGATCTACTTAAATGTTTTAATGCATTTAACATTGTATCGATTCCAAGACTTAAGAATGCAACAGCTGACTTGTTGGCCACCTCAGCTGTAAGGCTTTTACCCTCTAATAATCGGTGCTCTGTTGAATTGCTTTCAAGGCCTTCAATGTCAGATATGATCACCAATCTATGAGTGTTCGATGATGACCAGCAAATTATAGAATGCCTGACAAATGACAAGACCTTCAAAGGGGTGATCATTAACGATGAATAACATCAAGCCGAGCTAAAATTCAATAATTTTATTCCTAAAGGAGTCAGGACTTTGGAGCGAATGTTTGATTTAAACAAGAAATTCAAGAGGCCAGTGAATGTGAAGACTCATAGCTCATCTCTACAGTTCGAGTTGATTAGTTTGGGGACTGAAATTAGGCCTAAATATGTGAATTTGGGAAAATGTTGCTCCCCAGGTGAAAGGAATAAGTTTATCAGTATTTTCAAACAATACAAAGATGTTTTTTCCTAGATGTATGAATATCTGAAGACATATGACACCAATATTATCCAACATGTTATCCCCATCAGATCTGGAATCAAACCTTATCAGCAGCCTTTAAGGAAAATGCATCCAAAATTAGAACCTTTAATCCAGAATGAAGTTAAGAAACTATTGGATGCTAGAATTATCTTCAAGGTTAGACACTCAGAATGGTTTTCAAATCTAGTACCGGTAAGGAAGAAATCCAGAGAAATTAGGCTATGTGTGGATTTCAGAAACTTAAATCGTGCTTCAGATAAAGACAATTATCCTATTACACCCATGGAGTAGATATTGCAAATGGTTTCTGGTTCTGAACTATTATCTTTATTAGATGGATTCTCAGGCTACAATCAAGTATTAGTAGCTGAAGAAGACAAACTTAAAACGACATTCAGAACCAGGTGGGGAACTTTTGCTTATAGAAGGATGCCCTTTGGACTCATAAACACTGGAGCTACTTTCCAGAGGGCTATGGACATAGATTTCTGTGGTCTAATTGGCCGCAGTACTGTAGTATACCTCGATGAAATCACAATATTCTCAAAGAAAAGAGAGGAACACACATTTCATCTAAAGCAAATGTTTTAACGCTGCCGAAAATATGGTATCTCACTCAACCCCAATAAATGCATGTTTTTCATTACAGAAGGTAAGTTGTTGGGTCACGTGGTTTCTAAGAAGGGGATCTCCATAGACCCAAAAAGGATCAAATCCATCGAACAGATTCCCTTACCCCATAATAAAAAGCGCATGCAGCCATTTATGGGGACAATAAATTTCGTGCGAAGGTTTGTGCTAGATTTCTCCCAAATTGTTAAACCTTTGCAGCAAATGGTAAAGAAAAGTGTACAATTCAAGTGGACTGATGTAGAGAAGAATGCATTTAGTAAAATTAAAATAGTTGTTGCGCACGCACCCTCCCTCAAAAGTCCGAATTTTGAGAAAGATTTTATTTTGTACACTTTCGCATCTGATGATTCACTAGCAGCTGTGCTTACCCAGAAGGAAGATGGGGGAGATGATTTCCCCATATCATTTATGAGAACCAGTCTAAAAGGGGTCGAATTGAATTACCCAGCTATGGATAAACAAGCTTATGATGTGTTCAAAGTGGTAAAACAATTTAGGCCATACATACTTAATAACCAGACAAAGGTAATCGTTCCAGGCCTAGCTGTGAGATCTCTTTTCGTACAAAAAGAGTTAGGAGAAAGAAGAGGCAACTGGGTAACAGCTCTATAGGAGTATGACCTCGAATTCAAGCCAGCCTCCATATTTAAAGGGCAGGGATTGTGCAAACTAATGACTTAAAGTAAAGACAATGAAGAAAAGAGATGGGAAAGCGAAGCTGAGTTACATTTGATGGATGTATGTCCTCTTTTCACAGCTCCGGACTCCTGGTATTGAGACCTTGTGCATCACCTTCAAGCAGGATTGTTACCAGAACATTGGAATTCTAAGCAAAGAAGAGCACTACGTCTTAAATCATCCTCATATCAGATTGTTGAAGGAATATTATTCAGAAAGAATTATGATGGAGTTCTTCTTAGATGCTTAGAGAAAGAAGATGCGAAGAAGGTAATCATAGACTTACATGATGGGCCTGCTGGAGGACATTTCTCCGGAGATACAACAGCGCATAAAATTCTCAAAGATGGATACTATTGGCCCACACTGTTCAAAGATGCACATGCCCATGTCAGAAAGTGCGACATCTACCAAAGGTGTGGTGGAAGACAAGTTAAAGCAGTAGGACCATTAAAGCCTGTAATAATAATAGAACCTTTTGAGCAGTGGGGGATGGACATCATTGGAGAGATAAATCCAAATTCTTCCTTCCAAGACAAATATATTCTCATGGCAACTAACTACTTCACTTGTTGGGTCGAATCCATTCCATTGCGTAAAGTAAATGAAGATGCGGTCATGGACTTCTTGCAAGATCATATAATGACCAGGTTTGGAGTTCCAATTTCTTTAGTTTTCGATAATGCTACTTAATTTTCCTCGATTAGATTAACTGCATTTGCTCATGAGAAATGAATTAAGTTGCATTACTCTACAAATTACTATCCACAGGGAAATGGTTTGGCTGAATATACGAACAAGAATCTGATTAGGATTTTAAAAAAGACAGTGATAGAAAATCAGAGGAGTTGGCACTCAGCATTACCGAATGCTCTTTGGGATGATAGGGTCACCCCCAAGACTTCATTAGGTGTGTCCCCGTGTACCCTTATTTATGGAAAATAGGCCATTCTACCCCCCAATATCATGCTACCCTCTTCCATAATAGCTCAGGAATCCAGAGGATCAGATAATGAAGTCTTGCAGATAAGGATACATAATCTTTTAAAGGCAGAGGAATCTAGATCCAATTCCAGAGAACGTTTTAAACAACAACATGAGGTATTAAAGAGATGGTTTGATAAACACAAAGCTGGAACAAAAAAATTCGAGGTGGGAGATTTGGTTCTCAAATGGGACCACCCCCATGATGAGAAAGGAAAACACATGAAATTTCAACAATTATGGGTAGGCCCTTTCCAGATTGCGGCAAAACTTGGCCCCTCAACCTATAAGTTGCGAGATTTACAGGGATGGGAAGAGAACTTACCAGTAAATGGTCTAGTTCTTAAGCCTTATTTTTCTTGATTTTTTTTATTTTGTTCCGTGTTGTACATAAATAAATTTATTGCTTGGCTATTTATTTTTTAGTTTATATTTTGATTGATTTCATTAGAAGAGGCAAAATTTTGGTTGCATGGAGGGCATCAGAATTCTGGATTAACTGAAATCCTTGATTATAAGATTGTGTACTATTGTTTTATCTGAAATAATTTCTTCTAGTTTAACAGTTTTCCTAAATGGCTATGAACACATTGAAGTCCTACTTAATCCTTGTAAAATAACTCAGGATCAAAAGTTTGGAATACTCTTTCGAGGCTCCATCCATTTCACATCTAAAAATGTCCTAGGGGGTGATAGCAAAAGACCCACGGAAAGGAAGCAGGGTAAACAGTATATTATATATAAATGATCCCATGCCAAGAATTGAAAGCCAAAAGGAAAATAAGAGTTGAAACTCCTAAGAAAGCAATATGTATCAAGACAAAGTACTGAATCATATGAGTACAAAATTGCCAAAAGTTCTTCTCCGTCCATGAGCTGAAAATTAAATACATCTCTCACACAAAAGGACACTATGGATAGAGGAGCCTGAATAAAAAATTCAGAAAGAAAGGCATGCAGGAGGACTCATAAAAAAGGACCAAAAAAAGTCAAAAAGTGCAAAATGGCATGGGAATGAGGAACAAATGAATATTTCTATTTACCATATGTTACGATCCTGTGGTTTCCAAGCTGGAAGCTACCCGAAGACAGAGGTAAAAATGAAACTCATTTTCTTGGCCTTGAAAGAGTTACCTTGACTTTGAAATCTTGGTTTGCTTTTCCTAATTTGGACTACCCTCAATGATTAAAAGTACATATATTTTCCATTCGGGAAATCCAGACATTTAGAAGAATTCAACGTGTTCGTTTTATTGTTAAGCAGTCTGTGACTTAAGGAATAAATTGTCCAGAGATCTAGGTTCACCAGGTAGTCGCCAATTGTTGCAGCTGCAACTGTTTTCCCAAATTTTTGAAATTTTGGACCCTCCTTTTAATTTGTATCTTCCCTAAAAATTGTTTGGCTCCATGAAC
The DNA here is from genome assembly GCA_001517045.1 of Pseudotsuga menziesii. NCBI lineage: Eukaryota > Viridiplantae > Streptophyta > Pinopsida > Pinales > Pinaceae > Pseudotsuga > Pseudotsuga menziesii. The sequence goes on along the minus strand of LPNX010816396.1, from coordinate 12,850 downwards.
TTTGTTTTTGTTTTCCCTCTCCTACAAGTTTGGATTGTTTTGAGGTCAACTGTTTTCATGCTTTTCAGAAAATTGCTTGTGTTGTGGAATTTAAAGTTTGATTTGAAAATGTTGTCTTTTGATCTGAATGATTTCTTTCATTGATATGGGAAGTCTATTTCTCGTTTTTGCCATTGTTTCAGAGGTGAAACAAACTTTTTTCATCACTGCCCAGCCGAAAGTCTTTTGTAACTTAACATTTTAGTTTGGTTGTTCGGAGGTCATTCAAATAGTGCATCAGAGCCATATTTCCCTATGGAGCCTCCGTTGCAGAAGCTGAACGATGATTTTTCTGACAAATAGCGTTTTCTTTTCCGATGTCGTGATGTTATTATTTGGACTTGCTTTGCATTATCGGAGGGGTTTTTGAGTATTCATCGGAGGGCTAGTTTCTTTTGTCATCGACACAGCGGTTGTGTTTAGCTCATCATCGTAGGCGTTTAGTCATTGAAACTTCTTATTGCTGTAGTTTCTATTGAAAGCGAAAGCTATAGTTCTTTTGTCTTTCACCGTTGTGGAGTTTTTATGCACTAACCATCGGACTCATAGAGTGTCGACCGTCGATGTTTTATTTGATTGCGGAAGCCGTAGTCTATACATTTTTCGCCAATGCCGTTGACTGTGGAGCTTAACATTTTTTTTATTTTTGATGGTTTGGTTTTATCGCTGTCAAAGGTTGGTTGAAGTCTAAGTTGGGGTTTTTGATCTCTATGACGCCGCTGTTTTGGAGATGAGACAAAATTTTTAGACCGCTGCACAACCTTAAGATTTTTTGAACACTTAATGTTTTCATGATGCTTCTGTGCCATATTGAAAAGTTTTATGGCTTTGATCGAAGGCTGTAGTCTGATTTATTTCCGCCATTGCGGCTCCCGAGTGAACTAAATGTCTTCCATATAACTGCTCCACTCGCTGATGTTTTGTTACGGTTTTCACAGAGATGTTTTATTTTCCATGGAGCCCGTAGTCTTTCCTTCTTCCGCCATTACAGCTGTGTAATGAACTAACTTTTCGACTTGTAGTTTTCCCATTCACCGATGAGGAGTTTTATCTGCCCGATGCTTATTTTTCCCATCGGTGAGGGTTTTCCCGCCTGTTCTGTGTGTGTTTTTACCCTATCTTATGGGTGGCAGAGGTATTCTACCATTTTAAGGTTTTCGCGACGAGAGAGCAGTACAGGGCCTCATTTGATGATCAGTTTTATTGTTAGTATGGTTTACATTTGTTGAAAAGATGCAGTCCGAATTAATGATGAATTTTTGTTTTAACTGCAGACGGACTTAGAAGATTCTTCAGATTACTACTACAAATAAGACATAGCTGAAGGACAAAGCAGAAGGAAGTTGGCTGAAAAGTGATAAGCAAAGATGTTTTGAGATCAACTGGATCTGAAAAGGGACAAATAAAAGACAAAGCAGAATTGATAAAACAGATAAAACAGGGTCCAGGCTTGGAGAAGATTCATTAGTTACCAAGATGGTCCCATTTTATGAAGTACTCATAAGTCTTAATCCAAAGTGTAACACATTATATGAATCATAAGCACTCACAAAAGGACAAATTTGTGAGATTAAACGGTTGGGGGAGCCCAAAGGTCACACGGTTGGGGCAACCCAAGGGTTTTTCTATTTTGTTTAAATGTAGGAAAGTTAGAGGGAATTGGAGCTTTTTCCCTGGAGAAAATTGTGGACCACTTGTGGTAAGAGGAACTACTTCGTTTTACAATAATACATTACAAATTTTTCTTGTTGGAGAAGATGCTATGTGGAATGTTTGAATGTGATAAAATGAACAATGTTGAAGGGGAACTATTTCGTTTTCAACTGTGTTTCATTAACTGTGAGAGAGTTCTAACTTTCTAAACCTATGTTCTTATTTGAATGTTCTCTGGTTTATTCTGTGATAGTTTCCACTATGAGTAATGGAGGTTTTAACGGTTGATGAGCTATCTTGTCGTGTATATATTTATTCATGTTTATGTGTTTTGATTCTAATAATAGCTATCTGTGATTTATCTTAACATGTGAACAGTATTACATTACTCATGAATTAATATCTTGCTCCCTAGGGACAGCTTAGTTTTGTTTTTTCTAGTTGTGTGTGATTTAGATGTGAGAGAGTCTAAGATGAGAGGTAAGAACCTACGCATCACATTGTGACCACTCCTTGCATTCTTTATCAATCTGCATCTTAGATAGGCACTTGCATATCATACTTAAAGTCAAAAGTACAAAAATATATACGGTGGACCCGGCCGCAACCAGTAAAACCCTTTGTTTTTGTTACTTGACCTACGGTAGCCGGACCGCAAACCAGACAGATTCCCTATGCCAAACAGTCATGGGATAGTTGGAAACATTAACTAGGGAGAATCCCTTGCTGTTGTTGCCTGGGAATTTCTGGGCCTCAACAGATCCTAATCAGATTCTTGTTTGTATATGTTGCCAAACCATTTCCTTGTGGGTAATAGTTTGCAAAATAATGCAACTTGATTCCTCTTTCATGAACAAATGCATTTAATCTAATAGAAGAAAAATAAGTAGCATTATAAAAAACTAAGGAAATTGGAACCCCAAACCTATTCATAATATGATCTTGCAAGAAATGCATGACCGCATCTTCATTCACTTTACGTAATGGAATGGCCTCGACCCATCTAGTGAGGTAGTAAGTTGTTGTCAAAATGTATTTTTGTTGCAAGGAAGAATTTGGTTTTATCTCTCCAATTATATAAATCCCCCATTGCTCGAATGGTTATGTTATCATCATAGGATTCAATGGTCTTGTTGCTTTGGCTTTTCTTCCCCCACACCTCTGGAAGATATCACACTTTCTGAGATGGGCATGCACATCCTTGAACAGTGTGAACCAATAGTATCTGGATCTGAGAATCTTATGGGCTATCGTATCTCTGGAAAAATGACCTCCAGCAGGTCCATCATGTAACTTTGTTATGACCTTATTTGCATCTTCTTTCTCTAAGCATCTGAGAAGAACTCCATCATAATTCTTTCTGAATAATATTCCATCAACGATCTAATATGAAGCTGATTTAAGGCGCAATGCTCTTCATTGTTCTGAATTCCAATGTTCTGGAAACAATCCTTCCTAAAGGTAATGAACAAGGTCTCGGTACCAAGAATATGAAGCTGTGAAAAGAGGACATACATCCATCATATGTAACTCAGCTTCATTGTCCCAATTGTTTTCTTCATTGTTTTTACCTTCAGCCATTAGTTTGCACAGTCCTTTCCCTTTAACTATGGATGCTGGTTTGAATTCGAGGTCATATTCTTGCAAAGCTATTACCCAGTTGCCTCTTCTTTCTCCTAATTATTTTATACGAAAAGAGACCTTACAGCTGGGTGTGGAACTATTACCTCCATATGATTCTTAAGTATGTACGGCCTGAATTGTTTTACCACTTTGAAAACTACATAAGCTTGTTTATCGATGGCTAGGTAGTTCAATTCGGCTCCCTGTCGAATAGTGCTCATAAATGATATGGGATACTCATCTCCCCCATCTTCCTTCTATGTAAGCACGGCTGCTAATAAATCGTCAGATGCGAAAGTGTACAAAATAAAATCCTTTTCAAAATTTGGAATTTTGAGAGATGGTGCATGACCAATAGATGTCTTTATTTTACTAAATGCATTATTCTCTACATCATTCCACTTGAATTGTACACTTAGTTTCACCATTTGCTGCAAAGGTTTAACAATTTGAGCGAAATCTGGTACAAACCTTTGCACAAAATTAATTGTCCCCATGAATGATTGCATACCTTTTTTGTTATGGGGTAAAGGGATCTGTTCTATGGCCTTGATCCTTTCTGGGTCTATGGAGATCCCTTTTTTAGAAACAACGTGACCCAGTATCTTTCCTTCTATAACCACAAACACACATTTCCTAGGATTCAGTGAGATCAAATATTTTCGACAATGCCCAAAAATTTGTTTTAGATGGAATGCATGTTATTCTCTCTTCTTTGAAAATATCATGACATCGTCGAGATGTACTACAACACTACAACCAATCAGACCACGAAAACCTATATCCATAGCCCTCTGAAAATTAGCTCCAGCGTTGATGAGTCCAAAGGGCATTCTTCTGTAAGCAAAAGTTCCCCACTTTGTTCTGAATGTAGTTTTAAGTTTGTCTTCTTCAGCTACTAATACTTTATTATAGCTAGAGAATCCATCTAGTAATGAAAATAACTCAGAACCCAAAACCATCTGCAATATTTGTTCCATGGGTGGAACTGGATAGTTATCTTTATCTGAAGCACGGTTGAGGTTTCTAAAATCTACACATAACCTGATTTCTTCGAATTTCTTCCTCACTAGCACCAAATTCGACACCCATTCTGAATGTCTGACTTTGAATATAATTTTAGCATCCAATAGTTTTTTCACTTCACTCTGAATTAAAGGTTCCAGTTTTGTATGCATCTTCCTCAAAGGTTACTGATAAGGCTTGACTCCAGCTCTAATAGGGATGACATGTTGTATAATATTTGTGTCATATGTTTTAAGCTCTTCATATGTCCAGGAAAACACATATTTGTATTGTTTGAACAAACTAATGAACTTATTTCTTTCACCTGGAGAACAACACTTTCCCAAATTTATATATCTAGGTTTAGCTTCAGTTCCCAAATTTATTAGCTCGAATTGTAAGGACGAGCTGTGAGTTTTGACATTTGCTGGCCTTCTGAATTTGTTTTCTAGATCAAACATTCGCTCTAAGGTCCTCACTCCTTTAGGAATAAATTTGTCGAATTTTAATTCAGCTTGGTGTTCTTCACCATCAAGTATTGCTCCTTTGAAGGTTTCATCATTCATCAAACATTCCAATATTTGTTGATCATCATTAGAAACTCGTAGATTGGTAATCATGTCTAGAACCAAAGGCCTGAAAAGTAATTCAGTAGAACATCTATTATTTGAAGGTACAAGCCTCGCAGCTGAGGTAGCTAACAAGTCAGCTGCTACATTCTTTAGTCTAGGAATGGATACAATATTAAATGCATAAGAAGTTTTTAGAAAATCCCATACTTCATTCTGGTAAGCTTTTAAATGAGGTGAAATGCAATGTATCTGATTTTGAATTTTCTTTACAATTATTTCAGAATCCCCATACACTTTTAGATTTTCTACTTTTAATTCAATTGCTTTTCTTAGTCCTTGAACTAATGCTTCATATTCGGTTGTCTTATTGGTACATTCAAACTCTAATCTACATGAAAGAAAATGTTTATTTTTCTTTGGATCAATCAGGACACAGCCAGCTCCTGATCCTTCCAAAGTTTTAGATCCAACAAAAAAAAAAAAAAAAAAGGTCCAAAAACTATCTACTTCTACTGTACTTGAAGAAAAAAACTACATCTAAAACTAAGTCTACTATTTAACAGTCAAATTCATCAGCCTGTGAAAATCAAAGGAGACCGAGCTGTGTGTCTGGTGTACCACTGGCTTCTTCTACTTGGTAATTTCCCGGTTCAAGTTCAATAAAGTAATTTTCCAACACGAAATTCACTGGTTCATTCTTACCCTCCAACTCAGTAACATTGTGCTTCATGTGGGGCTCTCTTAATACTTTTATTTGATTGGGACTTCCCTGATGAGGAAACCACAGATGTGACCAATCTGATGCAAAATATCCATTTAGCTTTGCTAACCAATCCCAACTCAAAACAAGTCCATAAGCCTCAGGTATGTCTGCTACTACAATATCGATGAACTGACATACCTTTTGATTTGAAGATAATCGAATCAGAACATCCTCCATTTCCCCAATTACCTTCATAGGTGTTCTGTTTAACTAAATAACCTACCAGGTAGATGGTTTAGGTTGTCGATTTTTCTTCTTACAAACTGAAAGTAGCATAACATTGAGTGATGCCCCTGAGTCTACTAAACAGTTGTGCACATTATGGTTGAAAATTTCAAAACTTAGGAGAAATGGTGGGGTTTTGCATTTATACTTACCTCCCACACTTGCTTCACCAATTTCTTCTTCTTCATGTTGGTTGTTAATGGGAAGCTTTTCCTCTGGTACTTCAAACAGTGAGATATTTTCCTTATCCCTTTTAATATCTTCTATAATATTATACTCCATCTTATGTTCTTCGATATTCTTCTTTACATTATCAATTTTCTCTTCAAAAGGCTTAATAGACATGTTGATTTTCTTTAGATTTTGACTCATAATGGTGAATTTAGGTATTTTGTCAACTGTGGTGCTCTTATGAATTTTCTTTACATTCTCTTTAAGTCCCTTAATTTTCAGGAGTACTGACCTGTCTTCTTTCATCAAACCCTGACTTCTTGTTGTCACGTTTGTTTCCGATATCTCTTCCTATTTTAGATAACCTTCTTCTTTGGTATCAAACATCGAGACACAGTCCCATAAAACCAGAGCATCATCCTCTTGTTTTTCTGTGGATTTATTACCCTTTTTTTACTCATCATCAACTTCTATTAGTTTAGAGTCCAATCGATGATTCATTACTAATGTCATCGAATTGATCCATTGAGGGAAATTTTTCTTAGAATGAGGCTGCTGATAAAAGGTGCAAAAATTATCCATACCCACCTCAGTTAAATTCATTGATGCAGGACTGTGTGGAGAAGGTTTAGATTGATTATTGTCCTCTCTCCTTTTATAGTAAGGATTATAAGGTTTTTAAGCTTCCTTTTCCTTTTCCAAATCTATGAGTCTGTTGGATAGCTTCTGCATCATCTTTGCCATCCCATCAAAGTCATGTGATTGCTCATCCTTAGGCTTAGACAGTAATAAATCTTTTTTACCAAAAAAATTTTCTCCCGACTACTCAAAATAATCTTCTATGCTCCCTTTTTCAGCTTCTACCCTCTCAGCTTCTTCATAAGTTTCTAACAATGTAGGTTTGATTGACATCTTGGAAAACATGGCCAATTTAGGCCCTAGAGCTGAAGTATAGTATTCAATCAGAACTTTATTAGATAGTTTATCAATTGCAGAAAAATTATTTAGATAAGCAGCAAACCTTTGAGTGAAACTATGCGCTTTTTCATTTCTTTCTTTCTTTAAAGCACATAACCCTTTCATTAGAGCTGCATGAGTTTTTTGGACTGCATATTTACTCTAAATATTCTTTCAAATGTGTCCCATTCTATGATTGAGTTTACAAGAAGACCAAAATACCATGAGGTTGTTGCTCCTTTCAGGGTATGAGGGAATAATCTATAGACTACATCTTCATGTTCTACGGCCCATAGTCCTTCTATAGGCAAGTAAAAGCTTTGCAAATGATCATCTGCCAAAATCTTTTCACTTGGTTCAAACTTAGGTAACATTTTCTCAAAATCCCGAGGTAAGCCATGCAAAGGAGGTGCTAGGTTTAATGGTGATCTAGCCCTCCAAGCAGGTGGTGGATTTGGTGGGTTAGGTGGCTGATTTGCGTTTACATTTCCCATAATTCTGGGTGGAGAATGAGGTGGTGAATGAACAGGGGTATGAACAGGTGAACAGTAAGGTGTATTTGGGCCCAACTAATTCAGAGGTTGAACAACTTCCTGTAAGGATGTTTCTACTAGTTCTTCAAAATATCTAACTAACACTGCATCTTCCAATATAGGGTGGTCTTTCTTCTGATAATTTCTTCTGGGTAAGGCAGGGATAATCGGTAACCCTCCAATATTATTTGCATAAGCCCTAGTAATTCTTCTCAAATTGTCAACTACTTCGTTATCAACAGGATACAAAAACTCTTTACCTTTATCTTCAGGAATTGGATTTGGAAACAAACTGCTCTTAGAACTGTTACCGGTGGAGTAATTTCGAGGAAATAAGTTTCCTCGGCCATCCATGCACTGGCATCCCTCCTTCTAGCACCAAAAAATGTTGAGGCCTAGAAATTCATAGGTAACAACAGTTAGGGATTCTCCCCAATAAATGTTCCCAACTAGCTCGTTACTGTTTGGTATGGGGAATCCGTCATGTTTACGATCCAGCTACCATAGGTCAAGTAACAAAAATAAAAGGTTTTACCGGTTATGACCCAGTCCACCATGTATATTTTAGTTTTTTGAATATAAGTATGATATGCAAGTGCCTATCTAAGAATGCAGATTGATAGAGAATATGAGGAACGGTCACAATGTGATGTGCAGGTTCTTACCTCTCGTCTTAACTCACTCGCATCTAAATCACACACAGGAAGAAACTAAAACTAACTATCTAACATATCCCTAGGGAGCAATATTATCATTTATCAATGAGTAATGTATTTCTGCACATGCATTAAGAAAACTCACAGATAGTTGTTACTTATTTCAAAACACATGAACATTAATAGATATATGAACAACAAGATAGCCCATTGTTTATGAAATGCCTTCATTACTCACAGTGGAAATTTCATGGAATAAACTAGAGCACATTCATAACAAGAACATAGGTTCAAAGAGTTAGAAAGATCTCACAGTTAATGGACACAAGCTAGAAATGAAATAGTTCACATTCAACAAATCCATAGCACAGCATTTGAAATCTTCCACCAAGCTTTCTCCAACAGGAAACTTGTAATTCTTATTGCAAAAGGAAATAGTTCTTCTTACAACATAATCTCACAAATCTATCAGGGAGAAAGTCCTCCTTCTATCTAACTCTCCTATACTTATACTACAAGCAAAACTCTTGGGCTGCCCCTCGGTAACCTTTGGGCTCCCCTAACCGTTCAAACCCACCCTTTTGTCTCTTTGTGATTGCTCATGAAATATACAATGCATTACATTTTAGCTTAATATTTAAGAGCACTTTATAAAAATGGACCATCTTGGTAACTGTTGTAATCTCTCAGATCACATAAAGTTACCAATAATACATACTAAAATACAAAGAATATTCACAGATACAAGAGACAAGAACTGATAAGAAGAACAGATTATATTATTCCCAATAGATCATACAAAAACCAAGAACTGAACTGCGTTCTTGAGTGGCTCAACAGCCTAATATACAGGTTACAAACAGTTACAATCATAACTACCTATCGGTTCACCGAACCGACACGACTATTAGTTAACAGACTAACTACTATGTTTACTCAGCCGACCGACGTAGTCGGTCTCTCGACTTAGTCAGCTGATCGACTAAGTCGGTCTTCGTTCAAGTCGACTTATGTCGACTTGCTCCTTCTACATCTCCCCCACAAACAAAACATTTCTTCGTCCCAAAGAAAAGGGGAGGTAAAAAAATATGAGATTAGAAGTAGAAAAAAATAGTCTGTTAACAGGAGACTGCTACTGAGGTGGGCTGTGCAGGCGAATAGTTGGTCTCTTCTGTACACAGACTTCGACGATTGCTGGTGCTGTGATGGCAAGCTGATGTTGAAAGTCTGTCCAGGTTTGCAAGGCTTTCTGAATGTCGATAGTAAGAGTAGTAAGATTTGATAGTACCGACATTTTCTCTTCCATAGCCATCTCTGCAATATTTTCCATGTTGGGTCCCAGTAGCTGATTGTGTTCGTCCGCGGTCTCAAGGAGTCTCTTCATCTGCGGACAGATGTTGTCGACTTTCTCCAAGTTGGGAAGTGCGTGCTGAACCCACTGGTGTGCCTCACGTTCCAACTGCTGCAGCTTAGTGTTTTCCATCACTATTTGATCCTCGATTGTCTGCCTCGGTTCTGTCTCAGTCGAATTCCTTCTTTCCAAGGCCTGAATGCCTTGTCTGTCCTGCCTCGTCTGACTATAGACCTGCCCATAATGAGTAGGCCATTCTCGGAGTACTTCCTCTATTACAATGGATTCCTCCATATGGTCTTGTAGAAGTTTGTGAGCCTCCGAGAATGCTGTGTGTTGAGTCAGGAGTAGTCGGACAGTTTCTTCTTTTTGCCCGGCCTTAGTCTCGTGGAGGTGGGTCTGTATGGTCGACACCAAACCTTCAAACAGCTGATATGCTCTGTCCAGCGGTCGGTCGGTAGCAGTGTCGATCGGTCCTGGAGCAACAGTCTGTACAAGAGACCTGCATTTGTCGAGAAACTCGACTTCTTGAGTCTCCTTATCTGCTAGCTGTTTCCTTAGTCGGGTCGTCCTCCTCTTCGAATCTTTTGCTAGGGTGTTAAGTAGCTGGCCAACTTCTGAGTCGGTCAACGAGCTTACATCCCGTAAGCTGATCCTTAGCTGATCTGTTCGAGGAAGAGGCTCTGTTGGCTCCTGTGCTGGTTCGGTTGGTTTGTCGGGAGGACCTGCAGAAGTGGAAGGTAGGTCAGAGGTCGAAGGTGTGTGGGTCGGAAGAGTTGGTTCAGTGGTCGGGGGTTTTTCGGTTTGGGGATGTGGTATGTCCACCTCCGGCTGTGGGGATGATGGTGGTCGCGGATGTGGATCAGGTGGGGGTGGAGGTGGTGGAGATGACGGTGGTGGGGGTGGTGATGGTGCGGAGGAAAGGTATCCGGATCCTGGGGGTGATGGAGAATGGTGTTGGGCACTTTGGCCGGAAGATAGAACGTCTTCTTCCGGTGGGACTTGGTAATCGGTGAAAGTCTGTTCGTGTCCCGCAATGTCACCACCGTCATGCACCCTTGTAAAGACAGTTGTTTGGTGGGCGTATGTTTTGTCGCTTGCTTTAAGGGGAGTTGTTGTCTTGATTGTCTGCGCTGTTTTGAACAGGGCAGGCAATGTTGCAAAGAAAGCTCGAAGCTCTTGGTCTGAGCTTGCCCTGGCTCTGAGTGCCTCAGGGATGACTCTTGCAATGTCTTCAGGGGATAGGTCGGCCTGCTGCACTGGTGGTTGCTCTTCGACTATTTTAGTCAGAGATGGACGAGGAGGAGTCGTCACCAAGTCGACCACATCTTCGGACAGTGGTGTTGTTTTGGCCTTCTTCGGCCGACCTTCGGGCGCTCCTGCTTCGACAAACCGTTGAAACTGGGTTTCAACAGTTACCTTATTTTCTCTGGCATCCTCGACAATATCAAGTGCTGAGGCTGCCAGTTCGTCTTCGTCATCTGTGGAGTCAGCAAGGACCAGCTTGCGCTTACCTTTGCCTTGCTGTCGTTTTTGCTGTTTGAGGTTCCTTCTGGCAGTGGCGATCTCCTTTGCCAGTTTCTTGAGAATTCTCTTAGACACAGCATACTCAGGATTGTCTTCCTCGACTTCTCCTGTCGGAGTCTGAGCCGGGTCGACCGTCTGAGTAGCCGGGGGAGCTTTTTGTTGTGCTGGTTGTTGCGCTGGTGGTGGTGTCTGGTGTTGCTCGGTCGGCGGGTCCACGACTGGTGCGGTCGGGTGCTTCACTATTAAGTGCACCCGACCAGGAGTGCCACTTGGAGTATCTTCCGTCACAAAGGTGCTAATGTACAAGTGCAGCTCGTAATCTTCTTCCTTCTCCTGGTCAGTCAGAGGTTCGACTATAGAGAAGTCGACCTGTGTTGCAGCCTCCGGGATTTGAATTTTGGTTCTTGTCTGCCGAGACAACTCCCGAAAGATCTGCTCGACTGTGGGGTAGTACTCGAGGTCCCTGGCGTTAGAATCCTGAGTGTTGGACGACCATACGGATGTATGTTCGAGCTCCAGTTGTATGTGTGAGTCGGCTGGGAGGTGTCATCGGATGTTCTGGGGCACCCTCCACCTTGTCGTGCGTAGCTTAAGCTGCTGGAACCAGTTTTGCATAAAAACCTTCCCTTGGTTGAGTTCATGCACAGTTCCTTTTTGGGAAAAGGGTTTGAACCTGTGCATCTCAAGCCGAGTCAGCTCTCGGAAGACAGGACTGCCTTCCGGACAGATATAATACATTGAAATCCAAATAATTAAGGAGGGGAATTTGATAATACCTCCTGTCTCCTGACAGCGCTCGCATATGGTTTTAACCAAGTCTGCGAGGTAGTCTGCCCACCTGAAGATTCGGCCGTCGGTTGTAATCTTGTCGAGGGCGTCCATCATTTCCAGTTTGAGGTCACTGCTGCGACCGGCCAAAGTTAGAGTAACGGCGATGATTTTCGCCACAATCTGTGGTGTTCTTTCCTCAATCTGACTGATCATCAGACCCTTGGAGTTCTTGCCCGACGTCGAACCTGTAAAGTGTTCGACGAGTCCTTCCTTGATCCCAATGGGGACCGGGTCACCCTGATTTGAAAGACCAGTCAGTCGGGAGATAACATCTCCATTAATGTCGACTGGTCGGTCAAAGTAAAATCTGCCGTTGTGGTAACGACTGATGATAAATTTGACCGCGGCTTCCTTTGTACCATTGAAGCTGGCCATGATAGGTGCGTTTGCATAGGAATAGATGGTGCTATGCCTAACTTTCTCGGCCTGCGGGGTCATCCGTCGGCCTTCGAATGCCCATTCTTGAATCTCTGTCCATAGCTTTTGAAACGGAGCCTCCTGGACTTTGGCGTTTTGGATTCGCTTTAGTCGCTGGAGTAGTGGTGAGTCTGCTGCCTGAAGTTCTTGAGCCTTAGCCGCAGCTCTGGTGCGTTTTGGGGCCATGGTTTCGGACTGGTCAGACTGGTCGGAATTCTTACAAGTTTCACAATTGTCAGTCGACGGGGAGTTCGAATGCTCAGTAGGTGCGTGGGGTGGTAAATGAACTGTGGGAGGTCCATTATTTATAGGTGCGGGTGGAGTGGAGTGTCGAACTGGGTGAAGTAATGGTGGACTTGACAGGCCAACTGCAACACTCGAGTACGATTTCGTGAATCTGGGGCAGGGCTCGAGGCCATTAATGCAGGATGGGACGCTCCAGGTCGGCTGTCGGTGTCGGTGGTGAGAGTGGTCGACATGGTCGGTCGATGAGGATGGTCGATGGAAATGAAGTCGGTGGTCGAGCG
>LPNX010816360.1:262777-351211 GCA_001517045.1 Pseudotsuga menziesii | reverse complement strand
GCAGACTCCTTAGACCCCTTGGACCATTTTTTGTCCTTTGATGTTTCCTTGACCATCCCTAAAAACATGTGAAAAATGATATACGTGACTTTTAAACCCTCAATCGCGTGTATACGTGGGTTTGACCCATAAAACCGCGTACATCAGGATGTGTGCATAATCCAAATACTTTTGGAGTTTTCCTTGACATAGATCTGACTCACTTGACTCCTGGCCTTCCCTATGCCTTGATATCGCTCGGATTCGACCTTTCATTACCCTTTTGAAAAGCTATATAAGGAACTCTATGGTACATTGAAGGCATATGAGAGAATTGAGAGAAAAGAAACTATAGTCCATTGTTGCCGAAACTTATGCTTGAGTCTGCATCCCTTTGTCCCTTGGAGCACTTTTGTGTTCTTCCCAAGCTTGCCTTTTGCTTGTGAGCTTGCTATCGAGAGATGGAGGATTGAGGTGGTGGAGGCCTAAGTGGGGGATTCAGTTTCTCTAATTTGTAGACGTGCCGACAGAGGTTATAGTCATTGTAATCTCTGATTTTATATTAATAGAAATATCTTTTCCTGTCCAATAATGTGTATTTGAATGAATATTTTATCCATGGATGTTTTCAAATGCTTATACATTGTTGATTATATATGCTAGAATAGATCTAACACCGATATATATAGTATGCTTGTATTGTTTACTTGTTGTTGAGGAAGTAATCTATCAATTCAAGATGAAGTTGGAAAGCTCAACGGGGATCTACTTCAACCGTCCGGAATAAGGTACGAGGTCTGATCCTTTAGTGTTAGATGTTTAATTTCTATTACATCTTGGAAAGGATTGATTTCTGGAGTCAAGTTGTCTGTTGTGGTACCCCAAGCCATAGGAATTTCTCTCCGTAACAGAAGGTATGAGGTCTAATCCTTTAGTGTTAGATGTTTAATTTCTATTGCATACTGGAAAGGATTGATTTTTGGAGTCAAGTTGTCTATTGTGGTACCCCAAGACATAGGAATTTCTCTCTGTAACAGGGTTGGGGAATAAATATGGGGGTGGGGGTTAGGTGTAGTTGGATGAGTTGGGGAGTGAGAGAGAGTGGAGGATGGGGGGTGTTAGTGGTAGGGGGAGACACAAGGATGTGTGTGTGATAGAGAGAGAGAAACAGGGAGGAGGGCGGTTGTTAGTGGTAGGGGGAGACATAGTGGGGAAGATTGAGAGACAAGGAGAGAGANGGGATTGAAGGGATTAGGTGTGGTTAGATTTACAGGGAAGAAGAGGGGGTTAGAGGTAAGAGGAGAAGGGGGGTTAGAGGTGGGGGAAGACCTATGGACGTGTGTGTGGGGGTAGATGTTAGGGGATGGGGATGGGGTTGGTAGGTGTCAGGGGTTGGAGAGTGAGAGAGAGTAGAGAAGATTTTAGTAAGAGAGATGAGGGGGGAAGATAGGTAGGAGGAGGAGGGAAGTTAGAGGTAGGGAGAGGAGGATGGGGGATTAGTAAGAATTGGGTGGAATAGGGGGGGTGTTAGTGGTAGGGGTGATCTGTGGATGTGCAATGTGGGTGTCTGTGAGAGAGAGAGGGAGAGGGTTGGGGAATATATAGGGGGGTGGGGGCTAAGTGCAGTTGGATGAGTTGGAGCGTGGGAGAGAGTGGAGAGAGAGAGGTGTTAGGTGTTAGGAGTGAGAGAGAGGTGCTAGGGGGGTGTGTGTGAGAGAGAGAGAACGAATGGGGCGCTGGTGTGTTAGGGAGAGAGAGGAGGGGGTGAAAGGTAGGGAGAGGAGGAGGGGGGGGTTAGTAAGAGTTAGGGGGGAGAGGGGAGTGGAGGGGGTACATAAAATAATAAAAGTATTGGTATAATTGACAATGTGTTCAATTCTAAAGATACATAACACGCACTCATTGTAGTATTGAAAAACATGCACTTGTTTTGCAATAATAAAACGCGCACTCATTTTGCAATAATATAGCATGTACTTGTTTTATAGTAATATAATGAGCGCGCATTTTGTTTAAATTTAAAAATGTATTCCCACCAATGATAAGGCCAAGCCTCCACCCATGCTGGCGTGGCACTCTTATGCCTATGTGTCTTCTTTGGAATTTGCTTCGAATTCCACATGCCTATGCCTTGGAGTATGATAAACCATGGCTAATTGAGGATTATATCAAAATATTCAATATGCTCGTGTTTAGTCGTTGGTCAGAGTATGCTCCACACCTCCATTTTTTATGAAATTTTTGAAACATATATGGTTTTTTTTTCTAGATTCCAAATATGTAGTTTTTAACAAGAATATATATTTTTTTTCTATTTTTTTCTTATTTATCTTGTGTCATCTCTTCTCAACTCAAAAAACACACGGTTATTGTTTCGTCCATAACTCTTTCGTTTATCAACCATTTTGAAAACAAATTGTATGGTGCGCTAAAGAACATCGACCTATACATGCTATAAAAAAAACCATTTCCAAATAATTGCATCAAGACATTCAAACGCTGCACCCACAATTGACAAACCGTTTTTGAGATTTGATCACTTAGATAATATATATATATAAAGAACATCGACCTATACATGCTATAAAAAAAAAACATTTCCAAATAATTGCATTAAGACATTCAAACACTGCACCCACAATTGACAAACCGTTTGTGAGATTTGATCATATATATATATATATATATATATATATATATATATATATATATTATTGAAAAAATATTCATGCACTAGTACTGTCTATTCTCTATATGTCTACCAGTTTTCGTAAGTTTATTCCATCATTTAGTCACTCAAAAGTTGCACCCACAAAAACATATACCTTATAATTTGTCCCAAAAATAAAAAGTGTCAATTAAAAAATATCTAACTTTAAATAGTTAAAAACATTTTCAATATACAAAATTTATATATTTGGAAACGTCATTCAATTTCCTACATTTCATCTTTTTTACTCATCGCAAGATTCATTGTGTAAGTGTCTCAAAATATCCATGTAAGTTGATGGATGCCTGTTTTTCAGTTTTCTATTGCATCGAACGTGTTAAAAGAGACCCTCATTAACTTGCACACGCCCTAAACTGTTACAACATATTAGAGATTAAAGTTTGAGATATCAATACATTAGTCTTCTTACGCAAAGGACCACTCATATAGCTTAGTTGATGAATGTGTTGAGTATATATTTTTGCATTTTCATCATATTTATGTAATTGATGTTTCAATATATCTAAACAATATTTTGTGTTACATAAGATAATTGGTAACTAATATATGAATAACAAATAATACAAGATATTTAATTTGTAATCTATTTATCTTTTTATTTATGACCTATTAATATTCACCTATTATATTCTTAACTATATCCTGAACTCTTAACTCTTGTAACCTATCTATATTCACCTATTCAACTTGTAACATATCAATATTCACCTATTATATCCTTAATAACTCCAACTCTTCTATCCTTAATAACTCTCAACTCTTGTGACGTATCCATATTCACCTCTTGTGTCACTATCATTAGTTTCATTAGTTAAGTGACTAATAACCAACCATATCAATATTCACCTATTATATTCTTAATCACTCTTAACTCTTATATCCTTAATAACTCTCAACTCTTGTGACGTATCCATATTCACATATTGTATCATTAGTTAAGTAAGTAATAACCAACCTTTCAGTCACACTCTCATCTTCAAATATTTAATAGAGTACTCTTACATGTGAAGGGCTGTTTTCACTTTGTGGATATATAGATCCTTCAGAGCGGTTTCATCTCTTTGTACAATGAAGCATTTTCCATGTAAAATCAATTTCATCTATTCGCTATAGCCTATGTCAATAGCCTTGCTGCAACACAGACTCAGCTTAATAAACAAACAGAGTTACCAAACAACCCACTCACAGAGAATTGGAAATGCTATTGCTGTCCTTGATGACGGAATGTGCGAATCCGGGCAGAGGAGCCGGCTTTGCGATGCATGTAGCCCGCTCCTCGCCTGCTAATATCACACACAATCTTTCGCCGTCACAATCTCCGGGAGTTTCCACAACTATCGTCGGCGATGTCTGAATAATATTATCGGATTGAGCTGCGTCCTCAATCCGGTGGACCTCCGTGTGGCGAGTATGGTACATCATGCATAATATGAGGTGCAGAGCCAATATTAACGCCACCACTATCAAAACCGCTACAGAATACTCTTTTGCAGATAATTCTTCGGCGTGGAGTGAACTCCGTGGAGGGGCGGCCGGGATTGGCATCCGTTTCGGCTTTTTAATATCGTTACGGCGTTCAGATTTCTGGACAAACGTAGCGAAAAAAAGAACTGTAATATGAGCTTTACGCAGAGCAGAGAACCCTAGTTATTATAGTAGAGAATTGATCTGAAAAGAGCAAACAATACATAGAATTTGTGAACAGAAATGAAGAGCCGTCGGACATTTTATCTGGTATTTGAAAGAGTCCACTGACTTAGCGTTAAAATGGTGGTTTTGGTTTTATATATAAGTATTATTATCAAACCGTCTTTCTTTTATGTATCTTCTTACTCAGGAAATTCGATTGTTCTTTATAAAAGAATGTCCTTTGTGTGTTTTCTCAGCTTCCTCTTTCGATTTGTTTTCTCGCACCAAGATAATATATTAGTCAAAGGCATTAGTTTTCATATGATTTGGAAATGACACACACCGAAAGGATAAGAAGTGATGGCTGTGCTTTAAAAAATGGCTAAAAGAAAGGAAGTGGAATGATAAGTTTAATAGTTAAGAATATGTGTTTTTTTCTAGGATAAGGGTGACTCATCATTCACTCCATGTATTTAAGTTGTTATACGGGGTATCATACTTCCTCGAAGGAAAGTATATCTTGAGTTATATTAGCCACTTCGTGCTTTGGTGTTTTAAGGAGTTTTGATGTCAATGAGACTAGCGGCATGATTGTTGATATTAATACCATGCGAGGAAGGTTTCAATGGAGGATCTTATCTTATAATTTGATTATTATAGCTAGTGAGTTGATGGGAGAGACAAGGCCAAGATATGATAACCTCGGTCATATCCCTTGTGTTTATGGGTATTTTTCCCATCCCTCGACAATGGTCGCAAGCTGTTACCGTAGGCGCTTGAATTTGATTTTGAGAAACTTTGGGCCAAGTGAGACTCTGTTACTTTGGTTTTGGACGAGGGGCAGGGTTATAATTCTAGCTGTGAGAACAATGGAGAGGGAAAAGGGGGGAAGAGGGCTAGGAACAAGACCACCCACATGCCTAGACTGGAGAAGGAGGTTACTAAGACAAAACAAGAGTTCTTCCTGGAGGTTCCTGTTGCGGTTTGCCACTAGATGGAAAGCATGGAGTGGGAAATTAATAGGATTAAGGATGAGTCGAACACATAGAAGGCCCAGATGGAATGGGTGATCAAAATTTTGGATGCTGGCTCATCCTATATGTGGGAAACAAAGCAGGGAAAAAATACCATTCTATACTAGAAGATGAAAATGTTAATGGGTCTCTCTTTGGAGGAGACCCAAGACAAGGCGAAAAAAGACAAGAACTAGGCGGAGGCCGAATCAAACTGGACTAGGAACTAAATCTTGTGCATTCGCTCCACCCTGGGAAAAATGGTGGAGACGATCAAGGAACTTCTGAGGCACACCAACATTCTTGCTCAAGCCACCATGTGCAAAGTATTCAAGACCAACCCGGAGAACAAGTATCCCAGATATCAACCCCAATCATCCTTCAAGCATTAAGTAACCATCTCTAGTGACATTTGGTCTCTAAGATGGGTCTTTCCCTTGGGATCTTGTGTTTTTGGGTCCTCTCTGAATATCTCATTTGTTTGTAGTTGTGTCTCCATTTAGTTCAGGTCTAGAGTCTATTAAACTCTTGTTTAATAATGTTATGGTTATGTTTAAACTTATGTAGACTGGTTAATATGGCTAATATGGTTTGATAATTGCGATACTAGTGTTATAGCTCAAATCAACACTTCTTCGTCAGTGATAACATTCCAAAATATGACACTTTAAGTGTCATTGTTCATTCACAAAAAATCACACTTATGGATTGAAGAGCCTTGATTTGACCTCTGTTGTTATGGCCTTGAACATTCAACTGAAACCTTGGCCATTCCCATACCATGAAAGTTGTAATCCTTAAAAATGAGCATATTCACACCCAATCTTCATGCAAACTGTGAATCATTCACACCTTCCCCTTTGGCAGAGCACGAATGTAAGCAAAAGTTGTATTCATAGGTTGCACATTGTTTTCCAGTGAACCATTCACTATTTTCCCTTGTATTAGGTGTGAATGCCCTCAAAATATATGAAAATATATATAATAATAAAATCGAAAACTAGGGAGTTATGGAAGTTTTGGGAACCACCTACTCAACTACAACTTCCCCAACCATTTGGTAAATGTTCCTAGCCATCTTCATCAAACTATAATAAAAGTTGGGATGAGCCAAATGGGAGAGGACCTTTTATAGTAACGTTGTGCTAGAGAAATTGCTTACCCTTTATTTTTGTATCCTTTCTTGTCATTGATCTTGATCGCTGATCTTATATCCATGTATGTTGAAACTGCAACCCTCAAGTGGTTTCTATCCCTATGCATTCGGAGATTTGACAAGGTGTTGGTAAAAAGAAGGTATGATTTGTATTATTTATGTTGTTTAATAAAGATTGGACAGCTTTCCCTTCCTTATATTGTGTGATAATCATTATATGAATTTTTGGCATAAGTAATTTTTGTATCTTGATTTGAATTAGATTTATTAGTTTCTTATTCAAGTCATGTTTTTATTTCAATAATATCTTTTCGTTGCCAAATTTGTTTGAGGAAGGTATTTTTTGTGTTGCAGGTTCTTCGATTGAGATAAAGGAGAAGATTTAAAGTAACCAAGGGAGTGGCTAGGATCAACTTTCATAACTAAGGTACATAAAATTATTCTCCTTTATCCTTTAGTATATATTTGCTTGATATTTATTGAAAGCTTGGAGTATCTTTTACTTGCAAATAAACATTTATATGGCAATCTTGTTCAACCTAGTACGTTAGTGACATAACCCTAGCCATTGGAAATTTTCATTAACAACAACTAGGTAAGTCATGTTTCCAATAGGATTAGCTTGTCTAACCCCTAAACTCTTGGTTTTGTACATAGATTCTAGTTGGATGGTTGGAAGTTTCTCGATGCATTCTCCTTTTTCCTTATTATAATGTATATATATAAATTCAATTCTTTCCTTTTTATATATGGATCCAATTCTTGCCTTATTTCCTTTTATATGGGTTCAATTATATATAAGGACACATTTTTATCTATGTTTTTGTGAACGTGTACTTGTGTAAAAAAGTGAACCAAATGTGAAACCAAATGAACTCACTATCCTAATATATGTTAAAGATTAAACAAGAGAAGCAAAAGATGGTGGAACACACAATGTGTTGATGTAATT
The DNA here is from genome assembly GCA_001517045.1 of Pseudotsuga menziesii. Lineage (NCBI taxonomy): Eukaryota > Viridiplantae > Streptophyta > Pinopsida > Pinales > Pinaceae > Pseudotsuga > Pseudotsuga menziesii. The sequence continues at coordinate 343,751 of LPNX010816360.1, read as the reverse complement.
GTAACTTCGGAATGTATTCACTTTTATTTCTTATGTATTGTAACCCGATGTTTATTCTAGGATGTACTTGTGTCATGTCATGCACTGATGTTCCTATCGGGAGGATCTATAATGTAAACAAGTCATGTCAAGTCATTGTGGGTAACCCTCCTATTGTCTAAGGGTTAAAGTCCCCGCAATTCCGAGGCATTAGGGTTATTAGACTCTCCTAGAGAGGTTGGCCCTAGTAGGGTTTTAGTCATGTCGAGCATTAGTATAAATAAAAATTTGGCCTCTCTATTTATCATACACTCATCCACACTCAGTTGTAGCGCATAGCTGAGGAAGAGAAAGGCAATGGGGCAAGGAAGAAAGAGGTTACTGCTGTCGGGAGAACATCTTACTGTTTTAGGGTTTTACTTTTGGTGTTGATTCTATCTCTGAGGAAGTTGCAGGGTTTCCCCCATTTATGGTTTCCCCAAGGAAAAAAACTGTGTTCATTGTCTCTTGTGTTTGATTGTTGTGCTTGTTGTTCTCTCAGTTAAAGATCCTAATGTTATACTAGCTTAATGTTAAAAATCTAACATGGTATTAGAGCTAACCTGAGAAGAAGACACTATGCAACTGCGGGAACTAGGGCTTCCTACTTTGTGGGTCTCTCTCCATAGATTTTTAGCAAAAGAAGGTTGGAATAACTCTCCTCCTTATGGCACATCTTTTTGTCAAAGCAAAATCCAATTCTGAGGTTTTTCAGTTTTGGACCCGACACTACTGTCGAAAATTAGGGCTTTTCACAGAAGTGGAATTTTTCAGTGAGCCCAGGCCTGGATTGATCTCCTCCCTAAAATCAAAGTTAGGGATCAAATTCAAAGCATTTGGTTGGACAGAACTCCGTAATAGCAAAACCCTAATCTGCTCCTGAACTAGCACTGTAGGATTTCAGCTCCAAATTCAGATCCAAGATCTTGATCTGGTAAGATCTAAATCTTTTGTATTTTCATTTGAGTTTCTCAATTAAGATGTCTTATCATACCAAGCTTGATGAAAAGCTTGAGGGAGCTGATAACTTTCGAGCCTAGAAGTATAGGATCTCCCTGGTCCTGGAAGAAAATGAGTTGGACTCCTATATCAGTGAGGAGGTTCCAGTTCCAAAGGGAGATGAGGTAAAGGCCTTACATAAGAAAAAGTTGGTTATGGAAAAGAGGATCATTGCTGATTCTATAAAGGATCACCTCATACCACAGGTGTCCTCCCTCAAGACACCTAAAGCTATGTTTGATGCCCTAACCAAATTAGTTTGAAGGGAAGAACATAAACCGGAAGATGACTCTGAGAAACCAACTGAAGAATGTGAAGATTCAGAATGCAGAAACAATCCAGTCTTACTTCACAAGAGTTCTCAGATCAAGGAACAACTGGAAGCAGTATATGAAGAAGTGGAAAATGCAGAGATTGTAATGACCACCTTGAATGGTCTCCCTAGATCATGGGACTCCTTTATTCAAGGAATCTATGCGAGAAAGAAGCTAGTCAAGTTCAGCATACTATGGGAAGAGTGCTCTCAAGAGGAAGCTCGGATAGCAGCTCGAGAAGAAAATATGGGAAGTGAAGATCAAGCTCTCACAGTTCACTCCAAGAAACCCAAAAGAAGTTCTCATCACCCCAGAGGTAAGTCCTTTCATAAAGATAACTCTAGAAAATATTCGTCTAGAATGAGATGTTATACATGCGACGAGAAAGGACATTATGCTAGAGAATGTCCTAGAAACAAAAATGTCTCTCACAAGAAGAAGAGAAACAAGAGAAGACAGTATGCTCATGCTGTAGAGGATGATGAACCTTCATCAAAGAGAACCAGATATGAAAGTGAAGATTCTTCAAGCGAGGAAGAATATGTTTCGATTTCCACTCTCACGGGAAACATTACTCATGGAAGTAATGATTGGCTTATAGATAGTGGGGCTTCCAAACATATGATAGGATTCAAGGAATCCTTTGTGAAACTTTTAGAACATGAATCACCTCACAACGTGAAGCTAGGAGATGACTACTAGTATCCAATAAAAGGTAGTGGGGAATCTTCCTATAAACTAGACTCTGGAAAGTCTATGACAATGAAGGAAGTATTGTTTGTACCAGGACTAAAGAAGAACCTCCTCTTCATATATGCATTAGATGCAAAAGGAATGAGGGTTGCATTCATAGATGGTCAAGTCATCATGTGGCCAAAAGGAAAGACTATCGATGATGCAGTAGTGATTGGGGAACAAGAAGGAGGATTGCACAAATTGAAGGGCCATCCAGAACAAGCCTTGGTCCATGACACAGTAGAGCCAAATGAGCTTTGGCATAGAAGGCTTGCACATGTGCATTACAGAGCACTACCAATTACAAGCAAAGTTGTTGAAGGTCTTTTATAAATTCAAGCAAAACATGATGGAGTCTGCAAAGGATGTGCGAAAGGAAAGAATACAAAGAAGACATTTCCAAGTAGTGAGAGCAAGGCAAAAGCAATCTTGGAAATCATCCACTCCGATGTATGCGGTCCTATGTCATCAAGCTCACTAAACGGGTATGTATATTATGTTTCTTTTATTGATGACTTTTCTAGGAAGACATGGATCTACTTCATGAAGAACAAAGATGAAGTATTCAGCAAGTTCAAGGAATTCAAAGCCTTGATCGAGAACCACACTAAAAATAAAATCAAGACCTTTCGATCAAATAATGGCAAAGAATTCACTTCAAATGAATTCAAAGAGTTATGAAAAGACTTAGGGATTAAGAGGGAGTTGTCAACTCCTTATAATCCACAACAAAATGGGATTGCAGAACGGAAGAACAGAAATATCATGGAAGCTGCAAGAGCTATGCTTCATGATCAAGATCTTCCTATGCATCTTTGGGCAGAAGTTGCCAGAACAGCGATGTATGTACAGAACCGTACTCCACATAGAGTACTCGAGAACAAGACTCCTGAAGAAGTCTTCTCCGGCAAGAAACCAGAAGTCAACCATCTCAGAATATTTGGTTGTCCTGTGTACATACACATTCCAAAAGAGAAGAGAACAAAATTAGATCCTTCAGAAAAGAAGGGTATATTTGTGGGATACTCTGAAAGCTCGAAGGTTTAAAGAATATATTTCCTAAGATTCAAGAAGATTGACATCAGCAGATATGTGACATTTCATGAAGACATAGCTTACAACAAATCTAGAAAGAGACCTGGTGAAGAACCTGAAGAAGCAGAAGCACCCAGAATTCATGACACAACCATGAACGAAGAAACTCAAGAAGAAGATTGAGAATTTGAAGAACCACAAAGACCTGTAGATCCACCTTAGGAGAAGAATCCTCAGAAGAGGAAACCTGCTTGGGTACGAGAAATTATCCAAGGTGCAAAAAGATATGGGGCTCTAGAAGAGAATCACAGAGAAAGGAAGAGGACCAAATCCTGGTTCGTGTATGTAACATTACTATGTGATTTCATTGATAAATAACCTTCCAATTATGAAGAAGCGGCAGAACGTAAATAATGGAAGGATGCTATGATCGAAGAATATCAATCGATCATGAAAAATGATGTTTGGGATGTTGTCCAAAGACCAGAAGGGAAGTCAGTTGTAACTTCCAAATGGATCTACAAGATCAAGCATGCTACAGACGGTAGCATTGAAAAATATAAAGAAAGATTTGTTGCTCATGGTTTCTCCCAAAAAGAAGGAATAGACTACGAAGAAACTTTTGCACCTGTAGCCAGATACACTTCCATCAGATCAGTACTTGCTTTGGCTGCAGTAATGAAATGAAAGATACACCAGATGGATGTCAAGACTGCTTTCTTGAATGGTGTAGTAGAAGAGGAAGTATATGTAGAGCAACCACTCGGTTTCGAGACACATGACAGAGAGTCTCATGTATGCAGATTGAAGAAAGCCCTGTACGGTTTGAAACAGGCACCCAATACTTGGTACTACATAATTAACAACTTTCTATCCAGTTTGAGCTTAACTAAGAGTAAAGTTGATTCCAATCTTTATTACAAGGTTGAATATGGCAACCCAGTGATGCTCCTATTGTATGTAGATGATATGTTTGTAACATGTATGGATGGATTGATTGTTGATACGAAGAGGAATCTTGCTGTCGAGTTCGAAATGAAGGACTTGGGTATGATGCATTATTTTTCTAGGCATGGAGGTGTGGCAGAATGCAGATGGAATATCCCTTGGACAAGGGAAGTATGCAGTAGAGATCCTGAAGAGGTTTGGGATGATGGACTGCAAGGATATGGCCACACCTATGGCATCAAACATGAAGCTATTGAGCGATTCTTCATCAGAATCAGTTGATGCTACGATGTATCGTCAGATGATTGGGTCCTTGATGTACCTGATGAACACGAGACCAGATATTTGCTTTGTTGTGAAAACCTTGAGCCAGTTCCTAACAGATCTGAGAAATGTTCACTTGATTGCTGCAAAGCATATTCTGAGGTACCTAAGGGGTACAGTTGATTATGGGCTCAAGTACGAGTCGAATCAGAAGATTAACCTGGAGGGTTATGTTGATTCAGATTGGGCAGGCAATGCCATCAATAGGAAGAGGACTTCAGGGTGTTGCTTCAGTATGGGATCAGGTGTGATCTCTTGGTTTAGCATAAAGCAATCATGTGTGGCACTAAGTATAGCTGAAGCAAAGAATGTCGCAACTTGTTCAGCTAGTTGTGAGGCAGTATGGTTGAGGAAGCTAATGTCTGATTTACTTGATCAAGTGTAAGGTCTGAGCCATTCTGTCATGGTTAGAGGATTGGTTCCTTCCATATCAAATGTGAGTGTTGGCCATTCTGACTTGGTGTCAGATATAAGGGCTACCACTATTCTTGGAATGGAGCTACCTGGTGAGGTACCAGGAATCCTCAATCTGGGACTGAGAGCCATTATGATGTGACCGAGGGATGTGTTCCCATATGATCAGATGTAAGTGCAGATCCTTTCCACAGATGATAGTAGTTGTGTCCTATCATGTTGGTGGTTGTAAGTGCTGAGCCTTTTCATAGATGATAGTAGTTGTGTCCTATCATGCTGGTGAATGTGAGTGTTGGGCCTTTCTGATGTGATTATAGGATTGGTTCCTACATGATCATATGTGAGTGCTGGGTCGGCCATTCTGACTTGGTGTCAGACATAAGCACTAAAGAAGACCTACATGGAGGCTAGGCCTACAACCAGCATGAAAAATGGATGGCTCTGTAGAACTTCCTATGACGAGAAGAATCATGAGATAGTACTCGTGATGAGCCAGTAATGGATATCCAGGAGTGATGATCCAGATCGAGTGATGATCCAGATCTAGTGGTGATGTCCAGTGATGATCCATATCGAGTGATGATACAGATCCAGTGATGATGTCCAGTGATGATCCAGATCCAGTGATGATGATCTAGATCCAGTGATGATCCAGATCCAGTGATGATGATCCAGATCCAGTGATGATCCAGATCCAAAGATGAAGATGACTTGAAGATGCAGATGACAAGATGATCCAGAGAAGAAGACCAGTGATGAAAATTGTGTCGAGAGAATACCTTCCTAGTTAAGAGGGAGTGTTGATGTAATTATAACTTCGGAATGTATTCACTTTCATTTCTTATGTATTGTAACCTGATGTTTATTCTGGGATGTACTTGTGTCATGTCATGCCCCAATGTTCCTATCAGGAGGATCTATAATGTAAACAAGTCATTTCAAGTCATTGTGGTAACCCTCCTATTGTCTAAGGGTTAAAGTCCCCGCAGTTCCGGGGCACTAGGGTTATTAGACTCTCCTAGAGAGGTCATCCCTAGTAGAGTTTTAGTCATGTCGGGAATTAGTATAAATAGAGAGCTGGCCTCTCTATTTATCATACACTCATCCACACTCAGTTGTAGCGCATAGTTGAGGAAGAGAAAGACACGGGGGCAAGGAAGAAAGAGGTTACTGTTGTCGGGAGATCATCTTACTGTTTTGGGGTTTTACTTTTGGTGCTGATTCTATATTTGAGGAAGTTGCAGGGTTTTCTCCATTTATGGTTTCCCCGAGGAAAAACACTATGTTCATTGTCTCTTGTGTTTGATTGTTGTGCTTGTTTTTATCTCAGTTAAAGATCCTAATGTTATACTAGCTTAATGTTAAAAATCTAACACAATGGGCATATTGATTTCCTTCTCATTATTAGACTCAAGTATTTATAGGATTACATCACAACAATACCATGGGCCGGAAAATACTATGGGTCACTAATCAAGATAAGGTGATCTAATCAACTAAGTGACTAATTAATGTTGCATTTGACCTGTGAGATTACATTTCTTAACACACCCCCTTAATTTCAATTGGTAAAATATCTTCGGCATTGTCAATGCCTAAGTTATCTCTCTGATATTCAGATGCATATGTTCCCAATGGTTTGGTGAAGATACCAGCCAAATCCTTAGAGCCACAAAACTATAAATAAATTTTCGCATCATTGACTAAATCACGAATGAAATGATAGTGAGTGTCAATGTGTTTCATTTTTCTATGAAATACATTATGTTTGGACAATTGTATTGCACAGATATTATCACATAAAATAGAAGTTGGATCCTTTTCAGTGTGTCACATATCCTTTAAAATTCTTCTTATCCAAACTACATGGCAAGTTGTTGTGGTGGCTACTACATGTTCTGCTTTTGCAGAAGACATGCTGACAATGGGTTGTTTCTGATATGCCCAAGAGATCATATTTGTACCCAAATGAAAAGCATAACCATATGTGCTTTTCCTATTATCAATACTTCATGCAAAATCATTGTTAGTGTACCCTACGAGATTATTTTCTGGTGAATGAGTGTACCAAAGGCCATATCCAAGTGTTCCTGCAACATATCTCAGAAATATTTTTCCAACTTTCTAGTGAGAGTCTTTAGGAGACTCCATAAATCTAGAAATAAGACTGACAACATACATCAAATCAGGTCTGGTAGCAGTCAAATACATTAAACTGCCTACCATTCTTTTATAGTGTAGAATTTATTGTTAGTCAATCATCATTCTTTTTTAACTTGGTACCTAGAGCAATGGGGGTTTCTATTGGTTTACATTTATACATTCTGAATCTCTGTAAAATATCAGTATCATACTTATGCTGACAAATGAAAATACCTTGACCAATTTGAGTAACTTCCAGACCAAGGAAGTACTTCATCAGACCTAAATTAGTCACTTCAAATTCCTTTTTCATGATTGTCTTGAACTCTTCAAGCATCAAATTACCAGTGTAAATCACGTCATCCACATAAATACATACAATCAACATTTTACCTTGTTAATTTGTTGTTACATATAGAGTGGGCTCATTGTTGTTTCTGTTGAACCCATTGTTGATGAGATAGGAGTCAATCCTACTGTACCAAGCTCGTGGAGTTTGTTTTAGACCATACAAGGCCTTTTTCAGCTTAAACACTTTGGTTTCATGACCTTTGATAACATATCCTAGTGGTTGGTCTATATAAATTTCTTCTTCAAGAATACCATTGAGAAAGGAAGATTTCACATCCATTTTATAAACATGCCATTGATTTTGTGCTGCAATGGAAAGTACAACTCAAAGGAAGATTTCACATCCATTTTATAAACATGCCATTGATTTTGTGCTGCAATGGAAAGTACAACTCTGATGGTATCCATCCTTGCTATAGGAGCAAAGGTTTCATCATAATATACACCATACTACTTTGCATATCCTTTGGAAGCCAACCTTGTTGTGTGTTTTTCAAGCTCTCCTTTTTTCATTAATTTTGGTATTATAGACCCATTTGACTCCAATACTAGTTTTGTCTGCAAGGATATCAACAAGATCCCAAGTCTGGTTTTTCTCAATAGCATCAATCTATTCATTCATTGCGTGTATCCATTGTGCATCATTTACTCCTTCATCAAAAGATGTGGGATCACGGGAAAATAAAGCATAATGAAGTTGCTCATCAATAACAAGAGTCTGCTCATATAACTCTCTAAAGATTCTAGTTTTTTGGTTCTGAGATGGACTGCTACCGGTGCTTCTTCTTGTTGTTGCACTTCCAATCTTGGAAGTCTGATAGGTATATCTAACATATCTGAACTTTCTTGTTGTTGTATGTTTGAAGGATCACTCTAGCATTTATCTTCAAGGAATTTCACATCTCTACTCACCACAATAATTTTGGTGACATGATTATACAACTTGTAAGCCTTATGTTGTTCACTGTAACTAGTGAAAATACACCGCTCACTCTTCGTATCCAACTTTCTTATGAGTTCATCAAGTACATGAGAAAATGCAACATAACCAAAAATCCTTAGATGTGCAACACTAGTCTTAGTGCTACTCCATGCTTCTTCAGAAATCTTGTCATGGACACTCATCATGGGTGATTTGTTGGGCAAGTAGACTGATCATGCAACAACTTCATCCCAATACTCAGCCGATAGCTTCTTGTGTAATAGCATGCTATGGGATATGTTCGTGGTGGTTCAGTTCTTTAGTTCAGCAACTCCATTCTATTTTGGAGTGTATCTAGTGGTGAATTGTCTCTGAATTCCATGCTTCTTGAGAAATTTGTAAACTCATGTGATTCATATTCACCTCCAGTATTTGACCTGAGAACTTTAATGAAATTGCCAAACTACTTCTTAGTCAGGTCCTTGAACTCTTTGAACCTAGAGAAGGTATATGATTTGTTCTTGAGGAAATAAACCCATATTTTCCTGCTAAAATCATCAATAAATGTCAGAAAATAAAAGCTACCTCCTATGGATTGGGTTTGCATGGATCCACAAAGGTTTGTATGAACTATCTCAAGATTTTTTTTGGCTCGCGATGTGGAAGGGAGGAAGTTGTCCCTTTGATGTTTCCCAATGATACAATCCTCACAGTATTTGTATTGTTAATGTATAACTGGTAACCCCTTGACCATGGATTGTTTGTGTAGGAGATTGAGACTCTTGAAAGGAAGATGATCGAATCTACAATGCCATAAATAGGTTTCATATGGACTAGAGACATTATGGGCTACAAATTGTGGAAGGTTAGCACTTCTTAAACTGAGAGGAAATATTATGTTCTTGGTTATTTAAACTTTATCTATGAGTCTCCTATTATGGATTTAATCATAAATGGAACGGTATGTATCATAAAATCGAAGATCATACTTGTTCTGAAGTAATTGACCTATACTGATCAGATTGACATTCATATGTGTACATAGACAACCTCACGAATAAACTTATTTTCATTTTGCTTTATGAATACAAGAACAACACCTTTTCCTTTTGCTAGAACTAGAAATACATATCCTAGCTTGATACTCGTGACAATAGAGGAATCCAAACTAGAGAAAAGTGACTTGTTACCTGTCATGCGATTGTTGCAACCATTATCTAGTAGCCATAAATCTGAGTTGCAGTGGTCTTTGGTTACTTAAAAGGAGATTAACATAACCTATGACAATCCTTCTTCTTCTATAGAGACATTTGCTCTGCCACTATTATGGTCTGCTTGTTTCTTTCTGCATTCTTGTTCATAGTGGCCATACTTCTTGCATTAGTTACACTGAATATTAGACTTATTGGTCCATCTCTTGCCTCTTACCTTATGACCTTGAGAGTTGTGAGAGTGCTCTGAGTGATCTAAAATTTCATGATTGGTTTTGTCCTATATATGAGGAGGCCCTCAGCCTCTTCTTCCTCTACCTCATCCTCCTCTGCTGAGGGAATCTTGGGTGTTGAAAGCATTCGTTAGCGACTCTTCTTATTGATTGAGTCGAGCTTCATGAGATAAAAGGGATCCAGTCAATGTGACTATAGGGTAAACTAAGATCTTTTGCTTCTTCTATGGAATTCACTACCATAGCAAATTTCTAGGTGAGACACCTTATAATCTTCTAAACTACTACCTTTCGTTCTAGAGGTTCTCTGTAGTTTTGAAATTGGGTTACAATGCTCGAAACCCTAGTCATCAACTGATCTACAGTTTTTGTTTCCTTCATTTTCAAACTGAAGTCGAAGGATTTGAAATCTTATCGCTTTTACTCGGTTTGTTCCCTAGTAGGACAATGTGATCATATACCAAGCTTGATGTGCGCTGGTAGCTCTTGAGATCCACGGGAAAATGGACTCCTCAATGCAGCTTTGGATCAACCATTTGGATGTGAGATATCGGTCTCGACAAGCTTTTGCGACATTCTTTTGGGCATTACTCACTACGGCCAGAGAATTTGTATCAGGTTCTTTGAACCCAGTTTCAACCATATCCCAACATTTGTTGAGATGGAGAAATGTCTTCATCTTGATAGACCAAAACTCATAGTTGGTACCGATCAGTACGGGTCCAGATATCTACTTCAAATTTGAGGTTCTTTTGCTGGTAGTAGGCATCTTCTTATGACTATTTGCTCAATCAAACTTGATCTGTATATCTGATAGAATATCTGGTCCTTCAACTCAGTGGCACTCCTTGTACAGCTAGCACAGGGCATCAGGAGGGTGCATCAGTAAAAAACCATTGGCCAACGCACTTTTCCTTTAGACAAGGTGTGTCATCGACACTCTTTTCCTTAAGACAAGGTGCGTCACCAACGCACTTTTCCTTTGCACAAGGTGTGTCAGTGGTGTCAGTGACACTCTTTTCCTTCATGCAAGGTACGTCACTGATGTACTTTCTCTTTAGACAAGGTGCGTCACTGAAGCACTTTTCCTTCATGCAGGTTGCGTTAGTGGGCCAATGACACTCATTTCCTTTAGGCAAGGTGTGTCAGCACTCCATAAGGTAAGAAAAAAGAAAAAAATACACCTGATTCCTCAATGTGTTTTGGCTTCAATTACAACCTCCATGTGTGCATTCTTTCCACTATGTGAAACGGCTTTCCCAAGACAAAAGGAATGGATTAGGCCATACTCATTGATACCATGTTAAAGATTAAAGAAGAGAAGTAGAAGATGGTGGAACACACAATGGGCATATTGATTGCCTTCTCATTATTAGAGTCAAGTATTTATAGGATTACATCACAACAACACCATGGGCTAATACTATGGGTCACTAATTAAGATAAGGTGACCAAATCAACTACTCAACTAAGTGACTAATTAATGTTGCATTTGACCAGTGAGATTACATTTATTAACAATATAATATAAATCTAAAATAGGGTAGCAAAGAGTAAATGCACAAAGTTAACTCCAAGTTATAACTTTTACTTTGAATTAAGTGTAAGTTTCAAATGATGTGGTGATCATGATGGTTAACATCTACTAATACCAACTTTACTTTAAGAGAAAATAAAAGAAAGCAATTATTTGGTTTTCTTTAAAACTTTATTCCTGTGCTCAAAAAGCTTAAGGAGAAGCTTTCATATTTAGCAAAGGTTTGAGGATTTAGAAGGTTAGAAATGTATGCAGTGTAGCAAAGATTTTGAAACTAAGATCTAATGTGGGTGTACACAAGGAATTATAAGAGAAAGTGATTTTTATTCTCAACGCTTATAGTCTCGGATGACAAATCCTTTCATCCCATGGTGTGAGCTCATGAGAGTTCATTCTTATCTTGGCAATATTAATTTTCTTCTTTGAAGTAGCAAAAATAAAGAGAAATTGGTCTTCTCGACTAGGGTTAATGACCACCCTATAGTACATCTAAATTTTCTTTCAACCTCTATTTTTGCACCACAATTTCTCTTTAAACTTAAATGTAGTAATACTTTTTAATGTTATCGATATTTTGCAAAGTGACATTTTTGTCAACCCCCTAATGGTTTAACCACCCCGAGTTATGGTCTCCCAAGTTGTTTAGATACCACTTCTATGAGGAAAATATGATAAGACATATTGCTTTTAATTTTAAGGTTATAAGTTCTAAAACACTTTTAGATTTGCTTGATTTTTTTCCAAAATTCTTTTCATATTATGAATAATTTATATTTCATTTTCTTTATTAGAATAATGATTACTAAATAAATCACTTAATATTCTTTAAAATATTAAGAACCATTTAAATATATCCAATTTGTTTTTAATAAAATTATAAAAATACTATAAACAATTGTTAATAATTATATATATTAAATTATTTTTTAATGAAATTATAAAGAATATTATAAGTCATTCTTAATTATTATGTATATTATACTTTTTTCAAGAATAAAATCAAATTTTGTGAAAAATTATTATATAGTATTGTTAATAAAAAAATTAAATAATCAATCAAAATAGGTATAATCATTTCTTCAACTAATCAATTATAGTAATAATCATAATAATACAACTACTTAAATTTCTATAAAATATATATTTTAAAAAAATTAAAAATATATTTATAACTTTTAATATTCATAGACACCTATATTTATTCACCAACTCCTATTGCATATTACTAACACCTTTCGCTTGTGAGAAAGCAAAAATAATATATGTAATCCAATAAAAGAATATCTTAAAGAAAAGAGATTGGAATCCCGTTCTTGGAACGCCACTCAAAATACTCTAATCATACCTTTAAGTTGAATGGTCTTCACGTATCTTATTCATTCCTATTACTTTAATAAGCTTAACTTAAAATTAAAATAATTAAAATTTCTAAAATAAGATATGCTTTTTTATATTTTCTATAGTTTATTATATTCTCAAAATGTTAAAATAATTAAAATTTCTAAAATAAAATATGTTTTTTATATTTTTAAAATTTTATTATATTTTTAAAATGCCAAAGTTTATTGTACTGATAGGATATGGGATATGTAGACATGTAAGGTAACTTAACATACTATTACTTTATAAAAATAAAAAGTAATTAAAAATTTATAAAACACATATAAAATAAAATAAAAATATGAAAAATAATTACAAAATATTTATATCAACTTACAAAATAAATAAATTAAAATTACTAAAATTTATAAATAAAAAATATATAATTTCTAAAGTTTAAGATAAATATATACTAATAATATATATAACCACATCATTACAAAAAAATACTTCAAATAATTATTAAATTTGTTTAATAAAATTATTAAATACATTTTCCATTCTTGTTTAAAAACTTCTTTAATACCAAGCTCAAAGGTTCCAAATTTTACCGAATGCTCGTAATACCAAAATGCCAAAGCTTATCCATAGAAGTATAATGAGCATTTTTCTAAATAGAATTATCCATTTCTTTATCCATTCTTGTTTAAAAAAAATTCTTAAATACTAAGCTTAAAGGGACTTAATTACCTTCATTAAGGCAATGATCTCGGTACGCGTATATAATTTAATATAAATTAAAATTGGTAAAACCATGTGTGATTATGATTTGGAAAGATGCGATGTCATAAAAGTTAACCTAATTTATTTTATGAGTATATTTAGTGTGAATTAAAATTGGCAAAACTATGTGTACTTGTGACTTTTAAAGACGTGAGGTCATAAAAGTTAACATAATTTATTTTATGAGTATATTTAGTATGAATTATATATTTAAAATAATATAATATTTTTTTTCATAAAGAAATGGACAACTTTATATAAAGTTGTGTCAAAAATATAGCAGATATATACTCCAAAAAGCATTTGTACAGTAATGCATCAAATACATCCATATATCGTATGGTCAAGTTTGTCAATAAAGTATATACATCAGAATGACATAGATCCGAGAATGACATAGATCCGATACAAAACATCGCCTGTCAAAACATGTCACGATCAGAAACTTATCATTAAGAAGCAGTGTCACAGCTAACAAACAAGGAACAATATAGACCTCGCAATCCTTCTTCAAACAATGACCAAAGATAGACCACAGAAACCCTTCTTCCAAAGAGCATAAGAAAACTAATAGCTACATAAAGTTCATTCCGTTAAGATCTCACCAAAAGATAACTCCTTCAAAAACATCAAGCACGGAGCCAAGCCAATCCCCTACTTAAATAATGAGTCTTCCTGAGAGTTGTATTCACGATAGATATGTCGAATAAGGAGGGAGGGAAATTGATCCAACAGTTTTCTAGCTCTTTCAAGCCAATGAGAAAGACAAAGAGACTATAAATCGTGATATTGCATCGCCTAATCTATAATAACTTTTGAATCTCCCAAGACCATCTGCAACCCAATACCATGAACTTTGGCAAAAAATAGGAGACCCCAAAGTGCCAAAATCTCAACTCGGGTGTTAGTCCCCTTGCCTACATTCATACAGAGCCAGAAAGAATGATTCACCTCCACCTGAATGACCATACATGCACCACACAGGCCATGTTGTTCGGGGCCATCAAAGAAGCCAATCCTATCACCAGCGAGCTGCTCTAGGTAACAAATGTTACGAGTTCTAGAACGAGAGCCTGTACCAAAGACCAGATCCAATCTAAACAGAATCTTATGAACCGTTCGACCCAAGTCAATAGGAATCGACTGAAAGATATAGCCATTTATCACACACCAGAATTCCCAAATACATAGTAAAGTCAACTCAAGTGTAATAGAAGAGTGTTCTTCAATTTTTAGAAGAAAATCAGATAGTTTACCATCACCCAAGACCAATGACATCTCAGCACAACACACAGATGCATCCACAGCCCACGGAAACAAGGACAATAGAAAAATAAGTGCTCAGCAGACTCGGAATCATTCAGACAGAAGATACATATGCTCGATCACTGATAACCGCGCTTCTGTAACATATCCCAGGTGAGAATATTATGGTTCAGAGCAAGCCAGGCAAAGAACTTCACTTTAGGCGAAACTCTTCTCTTCCACAAAATGGAATACCGCCAAGCCGACTGAAAAAGACCTATACTTTTTAAATAAAGAGGAGTTAGCCAAGCTAGCAGTAACAGAACCGGCTTCATTATTACCAATCCAGACCAAGTTATCTGGTTCCTCAGAAAAGAAAATTTTCACCTCCCGCAACTTAGAACTGAAATCTTCCCATTCCAAAGCATCCACACCAGACAAACCAAAGAATTGTGCCGACAACCAGCCAGAGGAAGGGTCCTCACAATCAACATAAGCTTGTTTAAGAACAATAATGTTTTTAGCATGAAGAAAATACAAAATCTTGCTAGAAAACTTCCAGCAACCAATCCCAACAATCAGGTCCCGACCAAGAGAAATATTGTTACCTCTACCCACCTTCTAGCAAAGTTCTTGTAAGATACAAGGAAGTGAAGAGCATAAACTACTCCAGATAGCCAAAACTTGAGAAGTAGGAAACTTCGCAACATGCAACCACGAAGGAGGTAATCTCTTCATATATTTGGAATTGAGAATTTTGCACCACAAGTTGGACATCATCAGCCCTCTCCAAAGACTCTTAGCACAAAGAGTAATGTTAAATAATCCCAGATGTTTAATGCCCCATCCTCCCCTCGACTTAGGCATATACAAAGATTCCCAATCAGCCAAATGGAATTTTGCAAAGTCTTGGGTGTCCCTCCATAGGAAGCGAAAGAACAGTCTTCGAAGAAGAACCAAAATACTGGCATGAACCCTAAAAAGAGCAAACGAATACACATGAAACGATTGCAAAACTGAAATGATTAGAGTCTTACAGCCACCCAGAGAGAGCCATTTTGATGACCATCTGCCCATACGAAAATGGACTTTTTTAATGAGCCAATCCCAGTCAGAGCGCTTGTAAGAGTTAGGTCTGAGAAAAAAACCCCAAGTGTGTAATACCGACATCCAAATGTTCACTTTGAACAGAGAAAAGATTCAGAATATCATGTAAAGAGTTATCATCAACCCCTTTGTGCCTGAAACGGGATTTTAAAGGACTAAAGGTCATTCCCGAAACTCGGCAAAATAGTTCAGTCAAACCCTTGATAAAAAGCCATTCAGCCAAAACCCCTTTCCCAAAAATTATGACGTCGTCGACGAAAAAAGTATGGGTAATGAAAATGGTCCCATAGACCTTCACCCATTTAATCATATTATCCCCCTTTTCCTGTCTAAGAAGCAAACTTAGGCCCACAATAATCAAAAGGAATAGGTACAGTGATAAAGGGAAACTTTGTCTTATGCCACGAGTCCCTTTGAAGTAGGTCGTTGGAGAGCCATTTATCATAAAAACAAAAGAAGGAAAATTCACACAAGACATAATCCACTAAGTGATGTTCAGTGGAATACCAATCTGAAGAAGGATCAAATGTAAAAAGAATCATGGCTCTTATCTCTTATCTCTTATTCCATTGTCCACCCGTCAGGCCCATGGCTCTTATCTCTAGGAAAGTCTTTCAAAGTAATTTCCACCTCACGAAAGCCAATAGGACCCCCAAGTTGATCACAATCCTCTTGATTGAACATAGTCGGAAAGAGTTTTAGGACCTCCAGTTGGTCAGAAATGTTAAAATTATTTGGATCCTTATATAAATTAAAGAAGTATGAAGTAGCCCTCTCTTTTATAGAGTCTTGATCAATAACTAAGTTCCCAGAATCGTCCAAAGTTTCCCAAATCGAGTTTGAGATCCTTCTTTGATTCCCAAAATTATGGAAGTATTTAGTATTTTCATCCCCCGCTTGAAGCCAAATAGCCCGACTCTTCTGGCGAAGAGACTCTTCCTTATGAGCAAGAATAATATTTTTCTAATGAAAAAAATATTTGATAAGTACAACACGCTTAGTACTAAACCCTTCCTCACTCAAATCTTCCTCATATCTACCAATTTCTTCTTCAATAGCACAAAGGGATTTGTCATCCTTCTTTTTCTGCTCTTTCCCAATCTTTGACAAAGGGATGCAACTTTGACAATTTGAAAAGAAAATAATGAATTGGAGAATAGTGAAAGGGGACCTCCCCTTGCAGTAATTCCCGATTATATTTGATCATAGAATTGAAATCATCCACAGATATC
The DNA here is from genome assembly GCA_001517045.1 of Pseudotsuga menziesii. Lineage (NCBI taxonomy): Eukaryota > Viridiplantae > Streptophyta > Pinopsida > Pinales > Pinaceae > Pseudotsuga > Pseudotsuga menziesii. The sequence continues at coordinate 326,881 of LPNX010816360.1, read as the reverse complement.
CACGTAGGATTAAATTTAACAGGATACAGAACTTTACTCTTGGCAAAATCAAGTTGTAAGACTATAGCTTTGTGATCAGAAAATCCAGAAGAGAGGTTCCAAATTCTAAATCTCCCCATAGATTCACATAAAGAATCATAAATAAAATACATGTCAAGATGTTTGGCAATACCAGCATCACCACACCTTCCATTAGACCAAGTTCGAGACAGCAGCCCTGGAGCAATATCCACCAGATTAGCCTCATCAAAGATAGAATGGAAGTAATCCGACAAAGGATCATTAGCATGGCCAGAACCCCATACTTCGTCAATCAACCAGGTAAAGTTCAGATCACTAGCTAAAAATAGGAGAGGAAGAAAAAGCAGGCCAGAATACTTTACTCTATCCCAGAAAGGAACCCTTTGAGAATAAATGTCGTAAACATTCAACAGATGAACCTATGCTTCATGACCCTTGAGCCTCCCTTTGAGAAGAAGACCTGCACAAGTTTTGAAGGCCCTCAGATCATCCATCACAGGGTTCCATCCCACCAAAGTTCCCCGGAGTTTTCGTAGGCGTCTAGAGCACTAACAAACCACCCCGAATGAAGTTTAAGAAAGAACTCACACGCAGAATCCCCATAGGACATAGTCTCTTGAATAAAAACAACCACCAGACAAACAATATCTAAAATTCTTTTAATAGTGGCTCGCTTTGACCCCCCGCCCTGCCATGAACAAACATAAAGAAAACATTAAAAACAATAGCATTGTTATTCTATTTAGTGCACCCTACCTCATGTGATGGTATCTAACTACATAATATTTAGGTAAACATACACAATTAGTTGATGCTTACACAAAACACATGAAATAATTGAATTGAGCTCCTTCATATTACAACATATCAATCTTTCAATATCCTAGATTATAATTTCTAGCTTCATCTAAAGACAACGTGGACTATATATTCTAATTTATCTCCCTTAATTATTGTGTGATAATGAAATAAATATAACAACCTAACAAAAGGACACCTAAATTAAACCTACTAGATTGTCAAGTAGTTTTTAGAAGATTGTTTGTGCTCCTTTTTTTTACAAAGAAAACATCATAATTTTATTTATGACGAGAACAAAATTGCATGTTTCAGGTGTCAACGGGAATTCAAAAATGATCTTTCTTAAAGTTGTGTGATGAAGCTTTATTTTTCCTTCCATAAAATAGATTGTTTGTTCTCTTATTTATACACACTAAATACCAACTAATTTTCAAGATACAGGAGTATAAAACTAAATTATTACCCCTAGTCAACATCACATGTTAATCAAACATATGAATTAGATCTGTGGCATAATAACTAAGACTCGTTGTCACTATATCATATTAATTGATTCTCATGTTTGTAACAACTTATTAGGTTATGTAGCAACTGTTATTGGTTTTTCAATATCTAGAAATAGTTATATAGCAATAGTTTTGCAACATCTAACAAATGCCAAAACAATGCATTATCAATTCGTAGTGGTCAATACAAGTTTAGATAACATATCATTCCTTTTAGACTTAGTATAAATTTACATAAATCATAAAAATACAATATAGTTACCTTATTTAAATTAGGCCCATGTCATGCAACAAAATGGACACTGGCGAGGTAAAATATAGGAAAACAGGTTGGTGAAAGAGATAAAAGATAGTAAAAAAAAGTCCCCAAATGGAGGCTTTTCACAAGGATTCCATGTCTTGTCGCCTTTCTAACATATGTAGGTGCATGCATACTTCCTCTTCTCCCCACATTAATGCTCCCTTATTACTCCCAACCAACTTGAGAGAGGGTGATTGTTATTCCCATTCCTAGCTCCAAATTAATATATAATGATGTAAAGTTATTGCTATTTTTAGGGGAATCATATATAACCTTTTATTTGAATGTTTTCCATTACGCCCATATCATGCAACAAACTGGATAATGGAAAGGTAAAATGCAGGAAAAGGGGTAGGAAAGAGATAAAAGATAGTAAAAAATGTCCCTAAATGGAGGCTTATCGCAAGGTTTCCCTGTCCCACCACCTTTCTAGAACATGTAGGTGCATGCATACCTCCTCTTCTCCCCGTAATAATTCTCCCTTATTCCTCCCAACCAACTTGAGAGAGGGTGATTGTTATTCCCATTCCTAGCTCCAAATCAATAGAGAATGGTGCAAATTTATTGTTGGGTTTAGGGGAATCATATCTAGAATTTTTTTTAGTGTTTTCCAATGAAGGTGCACTGGACATCAATGAAGCATTGGGTTGACCCTCTCCACTTGTACTCTCTCCCTTCAACCTTTGGTAAAATCTTGGCCCCTTTCTACTTGGTAGGGCCCCACCCTCTATATTGGCCTTGAGTAGTTTAACACTTTTTCCCCTTTGGAAACCTATTATGTGTCATGGCCCTCCAATATCTTAGTAGGAGTGGATCCTTTATGCTTTAAGTAGGGTTCATGTGGAACTTAATGGCATTCATTGAAAATTAAGATGTGTTTAGAATAAGGAAAATGTTTCCCACTCATTGGCTAGTCAAGTGGTTTACATGGTAATGGTTAACAAAAATACCCTCATCTATTTAATGTTAGAATAACAAATCCATACAACTAATATCTAGTTGATCTAAGCCTATTTTGAACATTAACAAATTGGGATATCAAAGTCCAAGTTAAATTATGTAGGTTTAAGGAAAAGGTAGAATAAATAGAAGTTGGAGTGAACGTGATGGAAAAATTAGGTGCACATGTTCACATTTGTCAACTTCCCAAATAACCTCATGAGCCCACTACCTTTCCAAGAAACCAAACCTAGGATAGACATAATGAATCATATAGGTTCTTCAATTAAAATGGAATAAGTAGATAGTTCTTGAGATGGGTATAACTTTTTTATGAATTTTTAATAACTTATGTTTTGTCCTTGTTTTTTACTTATGGGCCAATACAATAGTAGATTTTGTTTGCACAAGTTTTGGGTAGGATTTTTTATTCAAGATAATGAATTTCCCATGTTTCTTATAGATTCTATAAGTTCTTAGGAGGTGAAGTCAATATCTACATCTCTGATATTCTCCTACGGAATGGTGCATGATTATTTACACCTACTATCCATATGCCATGAGGGGGTTGGCTAGGCCCCCTTTACATAGGACTACGCCCTCAAGGATTTTTTTTGAAACCTTCCAATGTATTATGGTTTTTTCTGGAACCCTCTTGTGTATTCTATAAAATGGAAGTGACCCCTGGCATTTTTTGTACAAGAAAAGTTGTAAAACAATTTCTCAAAAAATAATAAATTTGAAGATACCATTGCTCCATGGTTTTACCAATTTACAACAAGATTTCCAAATAAATATCATGCTCTATTGATATTGGTGTTTTCTTGTGGTTTTAATATTATACTAACACGGTATCACAAAGCAGGTTCTTAGAAAACTCAATAGATTAGGGTTTTCTATAAATGGGATCTAATACAATGATAGGAGATGTAACCAAGTTTGAGATTGAGAATTTTGATGGAAAGCATTTATCCCTATGGAATATGAAGGTGGAGTATTCACTACATCAAAATGACTAAGCCCTAGCCTTGAAATGGATTGCACAAACACCTAGCAACATGATACATGAGGAGCAGGAAACAAGTGAACAGGAAGGCACTTTCTACAATTTGTCTTTGACTTGCAAACTTTATCTTGTACAATGTTACTGAAAAATATAACTTGAGAAGTTATATGAGACTAAATCAACAACAAATAAGGTTTTCCTAAAAAAACAACTTTATCACCTAAGGATGAAGGAGGGTTCATATGTAGTAGATCATCTAATTGAGTTTAATACCCTAATCGGTAAATTGGTCTTAGTTAATGTAAAGTTGTAGGATGAGGATAGAGTAATAATTTTACTTTGTTCCCTCTTGGATACCTAGGATTAGTTGGTAATGATGATCACCAATGCATCATAAGGAACTCTAATATTTGATGATGTGGTATTCACTTTGTTGGGAGAATACTACAACAATTCCTGGAATTAGCGTCCCATTTAGCGTCCCTTTTTTGTGTAATTTTTTTTACATTGAGTGGTAAAACTAGACGCTAAATGGGATGCATCATGGACAAAACTTAAAGCGTCTCAAAAAAAGCCCTTTTTTTCTTCCTAAATAGCATCCTTTATGGCATCCAAAATAGCGTCTATTTTTTTACTTCCAGAATAGTGTCCAACTTTGCTTCCTAAACAACGTCGAGGTTTGCTTCCAGAATAGCATCCAAATTTGCTTCCTAAACAATGTTGATGTTTGCTTCCAGAATAGCGTCCAACTTTGCTTCCTAAACAATGTCGACGTTTTCTTCCTAAATAACGTCATATTTTGCTTCCTAGCGAGTGTTTGCTTTTGCTTCTTAAATGACACCCTCGTTAGCGCCATATTTGCATCCTTAATAGCACCATGTCATCATCCAATATTGCATCCATTTTTTCTACCACTTTAGTATCCCATTTTGCACCATGTTTTACTTCCAAATATGTGCCAATTTTTGCTTCCAAATTTGCATCAATTTTTGCTTCCTTTTTTGCATGTTTTGCTACCAAAATGACGCCAAATATTTCTTCCATTGTTGCACCATATTTTGCTTCCTATTTAGCGCCATATTTTGCATCCAAAGTAATGTCTTATTTTTCTACCATATAAACGCCATGTTTGGCTTCATCATTAGTGCCACGTGTTGCATCCTTTTTAATGCCTAGTTTCGCATCTCTCATGTTTTGGTCACTAATTTAGTCGTTTTTAGTAATTTTATATATAAGTTTTGGTCATTTTGTTTGGTCACCTATCTCTTATTTTTTGCTTACTAATTTAGTTTTTTTAACCGATATTATAGTATCATTAGGGCATGGAGGAATCGAACCACCAACCTCCTGCTTGTAAGGCAGGCACTCTTCCATTGAGCTAGAACCCTTTAAGAATTTGGGAACCTAACTTATAGAGACCTCTATAATGGTAAAAAAGATTAATACACAAATTTGAGTATCTAATGGTCGACAAAGGATGATAGATTGTATTATCTTTAACATGGGATTGATTACGTTCCTTGGTTCTCTATATATCATTATCCTATGATTGTAAAGTTTCTATCATTACAGTGTCAACATTTGTAGCTTGTGAGGCAGTAGCGTCACCTTTTTCTTGTGATCTGGTGGTATCATGGGCCTAATCTGATTTTGTGTCATCAACTAGTTGAGCCCTCTATAACTGAGAAACAAAATTATCCTCAATTTCTAATTCTATCATAGTTCCACTCATTCCTTTAAGTTGCTAACTATCATCAACCCATCTACTCAAACGATTTATTGGTCGCCCACTTCAAAGTGTTCAGTAAATATAATCCAAATGGGACGGATCTGAAGTAATTTCAATATTACTCTATGCTACAACCCTATCATTCTCTGCAATCATAGACACATTACATTATATATGTCCTTAAACTATGAATTCTAAAGTTCAAATCCAAGAAAAACAATTTATAATCTAGCAGATGTTCAACAACCAAAAATTTTAAAAAGTACATATTGCTCAATGAAAAACTGATCTAAATGGGGTAGATCAATATGGGGTAGTAGTCAATATGGCTCAACCACCAAGTGTGAAAACCACAACAGTGATACTCAGCCCCACATACAGTAGCAGTCAATATGAATCAGTCACCAGGTGTGAAAACCCCAGCAGTGATACTCAGCCCCAAAATTGGTACAACTATAGTAAGGCAAGATAAATTTAGAAAACATAACTTTCATCTCTTTTAACTTTAACACTCCGATGGTCACTGTGTTAAAGTTGTTCCTTGAGATACACTTCATCAAATGAAATGTACAGAACATGAACAATAATATAGTACAAAAAACAAACTAATGACCAACAACTAATAAATAACAATGTCGGTTCATATCTGGTTTGAATCAGCCTTATACTCAAATACTTTTAGGATCAAATCTTGTCACTAAAAGAACAAGATCAACAATGATATAGTTGACATACATTGAGAGAGAAAAGGTTAGGAATAAGGTTAGGCACATATAGTAGCAGTCAATATGACTCAGTCGCCAAGTGTGAAAACCCCAATAGTGATACCCAGCCCCAAACACAGTTAGGCACCAGCAGGATCACAACCAGTTCAAGAAGATTAACACAAGTCACAGCTAAGATCTTAGCAACCCAGCAAGGTCAAGTTAGAGTCCTAACAACCCACAAGAATCATATCTCTGTACAAACACCTCATAGAGGTCACAACTCAAGTTCAATGAGCACACAAAACGGTCACAACCCAGCACAGGTGGCATCCAAGATTCATAGCTCAAGTCTGAACAACCCCAAGTCCCAAGGGTCATGATCCACTCTAACAAACAGCAGAAGGGTCACATCCTAAGTCTAGGCAAGCAAGAGTGATCACAACCCAATCTAAGAAGTCACAAAAAAGTCACGACATGTCCAAGAGGGCTCAAAAAATTCATCAATAGCACGACCTGTTAGAGAAAGCATCAACATTCTATGGCTCAGTTAAGGTAAGGTCAAACAGTCACGACCTACCCAAGAAGGGTTTTACCTAGTCATGACCCAGATCAAGAAGGGTTCCACACAGTCATGGCCCAACTAGCAACTCAATCACAGTTCAAATCTAAGGGGCTTATATCAGTCACGTCCCAACCCTAAGGGGATTCTATTAGTCACAACCCTTAACAGAAAGGTGTCTATTAGTCATGGCCTCCCCAAGAAGGGATTCTATCAGAATTAGCATCCTACAAAAGTTTATGCCCATCTCAAGGAAGATCAACACACGTCAAGGAAACCCTTAACAAGCTGAGAAGATTGACATGACTTATTCATAACAACAACAACTTGAATAGGAAGACGAAAACGCTAGCAAGCTGAGAAGAGAGGTGGTGGCAGCTCAGAGATAGAAACAAAACCCTAGACGTCAATTTATTAGCAGCAGCAAACCCTAGACAGGTGAAAGATCATATCTTCAAATTTCTCTTGTGAACACACTCTCTAAAATAAAATTCAAGACTTGAATTTATAATCTTAACAAGCCTTCTAGAAAGGTTAATCCACAAACCCCTATCTTTTAGGGTTGTTACAAAACATAACATAAAATAATGTTAAGTTGACTTAGGATAGGGTACTAACAGTCAAGTGGTCATATAAAATTAAAAAAATAAGGTTAAGTCATCATACCAAAGGTTCTCATGGTACCACATACAACACGGGTGCTAGGACCAAAAGGACCATAAGTCGGCTAAGCGTCAAAACAAGGTGGTAAGGCAACCCCCATACCCATAAGACCAAGGTGTACAAAAAAGGTGGGGAAACAAACCCTTTTACCCACAGGACTAACAAGACCAAGGACATTAATATTTTCTCTCTCAAGGTATATTGTCATGTGTGTTCCATACAATTTTATCATCACTGTATAAGGAGAATTCACGACAACATGTATCGTGACTTCTCAAATACACATTATAGGAGGTCTATACAGTGAAAGGGTGTTTTTTGATATATTTCTATCTCATAACTTGCGGCCATGAGCTTGTACCTGTGCAGTATCTTTAACATGTATTGACACTTACTTATCTACATCCCTGTTTGGATTCAAAATACAAAAAGAAAGCTTCTGGTCTAGTTTATCTGGAGTGGGATGTAGGAAAATAATGTCATTCTCTTACTAAGGTGAGAAAGAAAATCAAAACCAAATATGTTTTGAGGATGGAGACTCAAAAAAATTCAGATATACCAGCAGCCCAAAGCATTTGGAGACCTTGCACAGGTACAAGTTCCTTGATCGAGAACTTGTGGATAGCATTCCCAAGTTATGAGATAAAAATATATCGAAAAACACACTTCAAACTGTACAGACCTCCTATAATGTGTATTTGCTTCAAACTAGGATAAATAACTTCAACAATGTTTACCAATTTCACAAACCTCAAGACAAAGATCGATCATATATATAATGAAAGTACTGCAGATTTAAAAGCCATTCACCACAATAATATTTGGAAAAATAAGGTCTGATATAATTTATCTTACAGCTGGAATCTTCACAAAAATGATAATTGCTTACAAAGAATATGTATATCACTAGTTGGTGAAAGAGTGAACACTTGGTATTGGCTAGTAACTATAGTATGGGGAGGAAAACACCCTTTCACTGTACAAACATCCTATCATGTGTATTTTCTTCAGACTGTTTGTCTGAAATAAAGAACTTCAACAATTCTTACCAATTATCAAGAGTAATATCCTCCATATATATACTGAAAGTACTGTAGATTTAAAATACATTCACCATAATAATATTTGGCAAAATAAAACCTGATATAACTTATTTCAGAGCTAGAATCTTTACAAAATTGATAACCACTTACACAGAAAACATGGATCATTGGTTAGTGAAAGAGTGAGCATTGGGTATTGGCTGGTAACTATAGTATGGAAAGAAAAAACACCCATTCACTATACAGGCCTCATATAATGTGTATTTGCTTCAAACTTGGATAAAGAACTTCAACAATGTTTACCAATCTCACAAACCTCAAGAGAAAGATCCACCATATATATATAATGAAAGTATTGCATATTTAAAAGACATTCACCACAATAATATTTGGAAAAATAAGGTCTGATATAATTTATCTCAGAGTTGGAATCTTCACAAAAATGATAACCAGTTACAAAGAATAAGTGAATCACTAGTTGGTGAAAGAGTGAACACTTGGTATTGGTTGGTAACTATAGTATGGCAAGGAAAGACATCCTTTCACTATACATACCTCCTATAATGTGTAATTGCATCATATTGCTTGTTTGGGATAAAGAACTTCAACAATGCCTACCAATTTCACAAACCTCAAGAGCAAGATGCATTCGTCCAGTATTCAGTTATTTCCTGTGGAAGAAATTTAATGTGGAAGAAATTTAAAAAAAGAGAGGATTGTGGAAGAACCTTTTCCAATAAAGTGGGTTGAGTGGGTGGATTGAGATTAAAAAGAAGAAAGAAAAAATATATATTGTAGAACCTTTCCAATGGGGTGGGTTGATTTAAAAAAGAAAGAAAGAAAAAAAGAGTAGGATCGAGGATTATTTTTTATAAGGGCAGGAATGAAATATCCATTAATTCTACAAATGCAATATGCACATGTTGCATGTAGTTTCCATACCATATCCGAATAACAAATAGTGTTTTTTTTCTGAATAAAATATAAATTACAAATATACAATCACTGAGGCACACATATCATACCTTGCTTCAAATGGGTTTCAAGTAGTAAATATGAAAAATGTGATGAGATCAGGTTTGTAAGTTATCCTCTCTACCCTGAAAAATTTTGTACTAGGTAAGTTGATATGAATGTCAAGATTAAAGCAAGTACCAGGTGACTTGTATAGATGACTGGAAAAATCCTATAGTGGGAAAATCTTAAAAGAAAAGCCATTGCAAGACAAGGTAATAGAGAATGAATTATGCCATCCTATACCACCAGCAGTTATGAATTCCATACTTGGAAAATGAAGCATATGTACAGTATGTTCAGAGTTTGTCTGAAGGATTGTTTAAAAATCGTTGTCATTTTCAATGCAATGTAGACATGTTTGAGTAAGACAAGACTACTTTATAAGAAAATCTGATCCAGATATAGAAATCCAATTCAAAAACTAAATGAAGTCAAAGGGGGCTTCCAAGTGGTGAAGGCATCCACCAAGGTTCAAGTTTCCCCACTTGCAAATTAAACAAACAGCTCTACAAGAAATAAATTATCTGAAAAATCATTTTGAAAAAACTCTTAAAGAAATTCCAATCTTTATTTTCGTTAATCACTCCAATCTTTCTTTTGATTAATCAATTCTAACTTTGGATAAGGCCGAAATATTGAGAATTGTACCTTGTTAGATAAATGCATTCATACCTTGATTTTTCATTCCCAAGGGAATTGCTTTCAGCAATGGCTTTGCTGATACTATCAACATTTATGAAGACAAATTACAGTCAAGCTAGTAGATGTGAGATTTTATCTTCAAAACTGGTTGCAAGTTCTAAGTCTGTTTTGTTGGTTGTTTAAACAATGGTTGACTCTATCTAGCTTATATTTCCTCAGGTGTCTACCACAATGTTTTTTCCTGATATTTCTAACTTCCATCTGAAAAATAGTGCTAATAAGAAAACCCAGTTTGCAACATTCAACTCCTCAAGCTTCTTTCAGCTAAGAAATTGTTTGATGTTTCAAGCAAAGTCACCCCAAACTTATGCCAAGACCCAATACATTTCACTGGAACTGGCACAAACACAAATAAAAGAATGTCTTGGTTTCAGACAAATTCGCCCCAAACTTATACCAATACCCAATCCAAATCTCTTTTACTAGCACTAGCATAAACACAATACAAGCATGTATTTAGAGAGATTCGAACGATGGTGAGTGTGATATCAACTTTCATTGATCCACAAGTCACCAATGACACCCACCAATGGTTTTTATTTCAATGTTATCTATTTTTTCCTGATTTTTGGGAGGAAAGAGACAACAGTAATCTACGATACAAACCACCAATAACACCCAACAATGGTTTTTATTTCAATGTCATCTGTATTTGTCTTCTTTTTCGGAGGGAATAAACAACAGTAATTTATGACACAAACCACCAATGACACCCACCAATGGTTTTGATTTCAATTTCACTTGTTTCTTTTGCATTTGGGGGGAAGAAACAATAGTAATCCATGACTAGGAGAATGGAAAAACAGAGTAATCATTCATATGCAATTTCAAATGAGAAATCTAAAAAACAGAAGTGATATAAATAGCAATAAAATGTACCATTGAGCTGCAATAAATCGGACTGGACTCCACCCCACACCATGCCTCCCAAACTACTATTTCCCACGGGTAATGCATTCGTCCAATATTCAGCCGGGCCGAAAAACTCCACTTTAAGTTCCTTCTGATCATCGCCTATCTCCTATCCCAAAAAATACCATGGGAGATACACCAAATACCAAAATGTTGAATTCACTATTCACACAGCGACATTCAATGGCATTCACTGCCATAATCCATTAATAGATGGGTTGGGCCATGGAAAATTGTAATGGGCATTTAATATTGCAAACCTCACGTGGATGGTGCCACCATGCAAGCCTTCCAAGTGGACACTAATGACCTGGACTTGAACCTTTTGGATTCCAACACTGTATATAGGCATAATGAAGTTTTTATGAAAAAATTAAACCGTTGTTTTAATGTTCTACCAAAGATTTTAAACGTTTAACAAAACGGATTTGGCCAATTTTTACCCCTATTTGACGGAAAAAGTGTTCACAAACGGGAAAATGCCCATCAAATTCAAAGTCTCCTCCCATGGAAGGTTACGTTGGTTAAACCCATTGATTAATGAACGCGTCTAAACTGTCGATAGTTGAGTCGATACTCTTAGGTCTGGCCTGGTACGGTGCTCAGAGCAGGTACCAGTCCTTAGGGAAGGTCAGTGAGACCAATACTGAGGCAGTTAGGATGAGATCCAGGCACAAAAAACTTGACAAATCTATATTGATGAGAATAATGAATAAACCATTACCCAAGAAAACATCTGACCAAAAATTGCAGAAACCCTGATTTAAACATAGAGATTTAATATCTATACATAAAAATAACCATAGAAGAAAGAGGGCTTGGGAAGATTGCTCAAACCCTGGCCGAAAAAGTAGTGAGTTGAGAAAATATCACAAGCCCTCACAGAAAACTTGACAAATCTATATTGACGAGAATAATGAATAAACCCGTACCCAAGAAAACACATGCCACGAATTGTATCAAAATTTTGACAAAAAAATAATGGATGATTATGAAAACTCACCTGACAGTGGCAGTAGATGAGAAGAAAATATCCCTTTGCAGGTAAAAAACTTCTGAACCTTGATGATCCCTGTGAAAAGAGTGATGTAAGGGGTGGAAACAATCAATAAGAAAGAAAATAATTTTTTTCTAGAAGAAATTTGCAGCATTTAGAACGTATAGTATTAAACCACCCACATTGTACAATAGTCGCAAGCATCACTGGCCAATGCACAATAGGATAGTCAAAAATTACCAAAAGAAATTACAGCACCTATCAGCTTCAGTTCCAAATACATCCCTCAAAATTTGGCTTCACAATAGGAAGCATTGCAAATCAAACATAACCGTATCAATGAGATTCAGAAGTATCTCCTTGATCTTCAATTTCATGATTTATTTCAATCTGCTTGCCTTCCTTCCTTTCCAATTCCATGTAGATTGTGCTTTTAATCTTCTCAACAGGTACAACAGGGAGGCGGGCCTCTACTTGGTACTCCACCTCAAACAAATACTGAACCCCATAATTATACTTCTCAACATAATAAACATTGGGCAGAATAAGCGCCTCTACAAGCTGAGGAACAAAAGGAAACCCACGAATCTTGTACCAAGCCAACATGCACCATTTCTCTACAACAGGTTCATACTAGTTATACAAGTTCTTAGCAAAGGGTTCAAATTTGGAATACAAAGTCTTTGCCATTTCCTTGGTCTTTTCCACTACTCCAACAACATTCCAAGCATGCCAACATTGTTAAAAAGGAGAGAGCTCGTCAAGATGTTAGCTATTAACAACATGTTATGGAATCCATCAAAATGCCATGAAGAGACCTCATCCAATTGCTACTATCAACAACTCATTATCAAATCAATCAAAGAAGAGCAACATCTCTAATCCAAGGTTCACATGTACCCAAGTCCATACATTAAATCATCATGCAAGCTTGATTTATCACAAGTGTAACCCTCTTACAATATCAAGGATAATAAAAATGATTATTCACTTCATATTCCCATAATTTGAAACTATTTATTATTTACTAAAACCTAAACTTACAATATAATGACATTAAAATTGTACTTTATATCTTATATATCTTTTTTTTGGTTAATTATTTTATTAAAAATGTACAAAGATAAAAGAGCAATGTGCCTTTTTTTGTTAATTATTTTATTAAAAATGTACAAAGATAAAAGAGCAATGTGCCTTAACAATATCAATTTCCTTTTTTGAAGGTTAATTATTCTATTAAGAATGTACAAAAGATAAGAGAGCAATGTACCTTAACAATTTAATATTTTATTCACTATGTCTAATTCATGTATAAGCAATTAATATATTATTCCCACTAATGGTCTCAAAACAAAGAATAGTCTTATATATATATATATATATATCATAAAAGAAGAAGGAATGGAAAACTATGAGAAGTCAAGACAACACCTAGTTTTTCATCATCAAAATCTAAGTCCACGTTGATAAATGTTGGAGTGGGAGTGGATTAGTAAACTTCTTTATGGATGGGTACTTGTTTCCTTTTAGTTGTCTAATAACTTACATGTCCTACATGAGTTTGACCAGGACTTCATTTTTTCCCCATAAAAAAATATTTATATTGATATTTGAGAAATTGAAGTCAAATATGTCTTTACCATTCATAAATACTTTGATATATAAATAATTTAAAGTAACACATTTTTTCTCCTATTTTATTCTATGATTTAATAGTCCTTAAAGTATTATATCTTTTACTTCTATCTTATACAAAAACATATAATCTTATTTAGTTCTTCATCAAATCAAAACCTACTTATCATCATCGAATTTATTATGAAGTGGTTTTAATTACTAAGTGTTAAAATCTTAATAAACACGAGTAAAAAAAATAATTATGAAATGATTTTGAGCCTTATAAATTTGATTGATAATGGGGATCGATCCTATAGTTTTAATGTTGTAGTGATGCTTGGCCCACCCAATCAGTGCTATGCAAAGCAAGAGAGGGCACACTCCTAATTTAGTCTCAGAGCTGCACACCTTTAGTTAACTGAACATACATTTAAGGCTTAGTTACAATAGTAGTTGTAGCCTCATTTAAGAAAGAAAAGCACTAGTTAACTGGTTGTCCTACTTTTAGGTAAGGTGATTAGACTTTGAAAGGTATGCATGTTAGGTTTGAACAGAAATTAGGAATTATCTACAGTGGAAGTTAAGGGACTAATCAAATGAGTTCTCACAAACAGTTGCCACTTGAGTTTTCATGTGGTTCAAGACTAAAACACATAAATCGCAACAGTCTAAATTTATGAGTTTGTGAGAGTGATTTTGAGTAAAATATATTTGGTGATTTATTTTTCTGAACGGTGAACAATCTCTTCAATAAGATGGGCACATTATTTTCTATCTTTCATAGCATCTAGTGTGAGTAGAATTAATTCTTCTCCAACTATGGATCTGTTAACGCAAATTTTTCCCCAATGTGTATTTGCTAATGAGGTGTTCATTTAGATTGATGAGATTTAAGATTTTCTCAGTGTGTATATTTTCAGACTTTGCTAATGAGGTACCATCTCTTACAAGGAGGTTGCTCTTGAATGTTCTGATGAAGTTTATCCAAATACATAGTCTATATGCGCAGTAAATACAACAGTAAGGAGACAGTAACATACCTCTAACAGAAAACATGAAGAGACATTACAACAAATATAATGTTACCACTGTTATGCAAGCCTAGCATGACATACAAGAATTGATGTATATATTTTATTGGTTCATCTTTAGTACATGAGGCACTGGCATACAAAGAATGATGGCAGCAAGGACATAATGAGTGGTAACATCATCTTAATTGACAGTTCATGTTGTTGGCTTTTTTATCAAATCAAGGCAAATTCAGGATGATTTCAATCACCATTTCTGGAATGCTTGGTGGAGACATCAGTGAAGCAATGTTGGGAATGATTTGATGATAATTGTGGTCCCTGAAGCAATAGATAGGTAGTTCAGATCCATGGGGTCCACTTTTTAGATTCAAACCCTATTTGTGATAGAGATTCAGTTCCACAGAAGAGCTTGTCAAAGAATTTGGTAGTGTGTCGAATTATGAAGATGGTTTGGCCAGAGATTTGAAAAGGCAATATGAAGGATGGAAAAGCTATTATAATTCAGGGAGTACATTTATATCCTAGTATTTTGACTTACACAAATTCATCTTCTTTGGAGGACACTTCACTTGATCATGACATAAAAGCAAAGGAAGAAAACACTTCAACAGATGCCCTAGTCACTAAAGCTTCGGATGCTCTAGAATCTAAGGTTACAACCATAGTGGCCACAGGATGTTGCAACACAAAGACACCTAAAGTTTCAATGAAAAAATGATGAGCAACACACCCATTGATGTTAACGAATGTCAAGTGATTCCTACTATCCTGAAGATGACTGATTTTGATCAGAAAGGTCTTCTAGAGCTATGTTGCGTGGGATCGCCCCCCACCCCCTCGCTCCCACTCCTAAAGCTCACTTCCTTCGAAAGCGAGCTCCCAAGGCACTCCCTTCCTTTCCTATACTAAAAGCTCGTATACTAGGTTGATCGTTTGATGACAATGTTATAGTACCTCCCTTCTTTACCAAACTCCTACAAAGGTTTTTATGGTTGATCAATTGATGATAATGTTATAAGTTGTAATTACTAGATGATTGATGTTACATGGTTTAATCCATGCGGTCTATAGCTAATTAAACATCCTACATGTTTTTTAGATATAAATCCATCAAAATATATTAAAATATATACTAAACAAAAAACGCTCCCAAAACGGGAGCTTTTGAAATTTTCACTTTTTGCTCCCCTCCCGCTCCCCGCTCCCCACTCCCAACAGCATAGTTCTAGAGGAATGGGTGTCTAGTAGATCCATTGACAGTAAATGTCCAACCAATGATAAGAAAGAGTTTAATAAGCAATTTGAAGACACCTCGATATTACTTTTTCTCATTTGAATCACAAAGAAAGATAGTAGTAAATATCTCTGCCGCAACTTTTCCTCAAATATTGGTCTGGTTACACAATCTTTTACAATGCACTCAATAGGGTAACTCAATCAAATACAAGGTGCAATTCCTGTAGTAGATGTCTAATAAGTAATATGCAGGGCCTGGTTTCTCTAGTGGATCTCTGGCACTTCAAGGTGTAGTTATTGTAGTAGATTTTGCCTTAGGTTGAATCATACACTTGCAAAAGGGGCACCTTATAGTTGGTGGTTGTATGTCAGCAAGTCACGTGCAAATCCCCTTCAAATATGGGAGCTTAATCAGTGAAAATAGTGTATTTTTAACATGTGCATGCTAATGTGATAAAATTAGAGAAAGATAGTGATTAAGGCTAGGTAATGTTGGCACTTACACAACAGTTAGGAAGCACATGCATGGAGAAAAGATGATGTTTGTTATAGTCAACATGCAGGGCACCTTTGCATGCCATGATTACAATAATTTACGTGCCACTATGATAAATCAAGATCCAAAAGTACTATCACATGAATCATGATCATTGACATTGAAATTGATATATCTGACGTTATGTCGTACGTTTTCTGAACACAATTCCTAGCTCTAAACCTAGTGCAATTCCTAGCGCGGTTCCTTTCAAAATTTCTGGCATTATTCCGGGTGCTATACCTGGATCTATACCGGAACTATGATGGATGTTTTCTAGGTGCAATTCCTAGCTCTATACTTGGTGATATTTTGGATGTTTTTCCTGCCGAAATTCATGGCACAATTCATGTCGCTAACCCTGGATTAATATATGGTGCTATGTTATTCAAGACGTTTTTTTGGAGGCTATTCGTAGCATTATATGGGATGATTTTTTGGACGCTAATTGGGATGTTAACTTGGATGATAATTGGGATGATAATTGTGATGCTAATTGGGACGCTAATTGGGACGTTAATTGGGATGCTAATTAGCGTCCAAAATAGCGTCAACTTTTAAAAATGGATGCTAATTGGGATGCTAATTGGGACGCTAATTGGGATGCTAATTGGGACGTTATTTGGGACACTAATTGGGACGCTAATTGGGATGCTAATTAGCGTCCAAAATAGCACCAACTTTTAAAAATGGACGCAAATAACGCCATTAAAAGCGCCATCCCGTGGAAAAGCATCCACTTTGTCCAAAAAATGATGAAAAATACACTAAAAGTGATAGTGGACGCTAAAAAGGAAGCTAAAAGAGATGCTAATCACAGGTTTTTGTTGTGGTGGAAGAGTTGAGGAAAATTTTGTCTCTAAAACTCTCTACCAATGAAGCCCTATTTGTGAGAGGTCAATATAGCAAGAGGAGTCAACAAGGTATATCATAGGCTAGATTTAAGTCAATATGAAACAATATAAAAGGGAAGTTTTGGGATTGTTGGAAACTAGGGAATTCAAAGAAGGATGTTGGCATCTAAAAATGTAAAATGAGGACAAAAGGCATAATAAACATCGGTTGAGGCCATTACAATAAATTCGGTAGAGATGGAAACATGTGAGGCATTTTTCCTCAATAATAGTATACCTCTTAAATATGCTTGGGATTTGTATTAAGGAGCATATTTCCCCATGTCTCCATTTATAGATTGTTTTTCAAATATCAACCCTATAGTGGTGGGTTGGTCTACTTGGGTGATGATTATCCTTTATAAATTGTTGGAAGAAAGGACATTAGGATTAGGTTGGATAATTGCAGATAAAGGAAGATGTGTCATGTACGACATGTACTTGGTATACAAAATAATTTTCTCTTAATCAAGATGATGGATAAGTTGGGGTATTCTATTACATTTGGTGGCATTCATTGCAGAATTACCAAAATAGACCTAGTGGTAGAAAAAGAAGAATCTTATGGGGCCCTATACCATTTGTCCAATGATATATTGGCATACAACTGAGTAGTAGAAACTTGAGGAAATGATCGATATGTAGTGAGTCCATGTCATAAACTCCTTGAACATATGAGTTGAAAAAGGTTTGAAAATTTTTGCATGACTATGTAATGCCTAGTAATATTTAACTACTTAAATAACAACTACTTCTCTAATTTCACTGATAGAATCATAAATACAACATAATTCATAACTATTTACAAATATATTATAAATATTGAAAGTATATTAAAGGGAAGAGAATCAATGAAACATACCTAGAAATAGAAACATGGAAAAACTTGGCTTACACAATTGTGAAATATACCCACACCAACATAAACAACAACAATGTATAGGGGATAAAGCTCCACTCAACCTACCCCTCGGTCAGATACTGATAACCACAATCCCTTAAACAATAAAACCATGCCATACATAATCTTCATACCTCCCTCAGAATTATGTAGATCTAAACTATACTTCTCCTCCACTCCTCCTCACCACTAGCAGTAATTATCACAATTGACTCATGCAGTCAACCAATATCATGCAATAATCTAACCCACCAAAAAGAAAAAAGAAAAAGTAGAAAAGAACCCCATCAAGTCCTTCCCTCCCACTTAAAAAACTCATTTTCCTTATTTTAAAAAAAATGTTTATCTACATGGATGACAGTTGTAAACCATGCACTAAACCCCCTTTTTAGCTTAATAAATCTCATTTTATTCTTGAAATATGCACCATGATTAATTCTCTATTCTATTAGTATTTTATTATTATGCACCTTTAGTCATGCACCTATGGTTATAACTTATTTAACTAGATGGGGTATTACATGCACCCCCCCCTCAGGAAACTTTCTCCCAAAGTTGCATCCCCCATTTCTTATTCCCATGTAAGACTTGCACAACATCACACAATATGCACAACCATGATACAATGTGCACCTATATAACTAGTACTAATGTGTGGAGGTGAGATTTACTCATGTGTCCATCAAGGATAATTCTCATATCTACATTATTGCAAAGATAGCGCCCTATTTAATTACATGATTGATTACTCTTACTGAATCCCTAGTATGCAATTAGATCACACAATTATACATCAATATAGTCACACCATTGTGCATCAAATAAATACATCCACATGTTTTGCTTCTACCCTCATGCACCCTCACCCAAAATCATACCATTTGATCAACCTTTGAACACCCCCAATACTTCGCATGGTCCCACTTGCCATGGAAAATGACCTTAACCTATCCATGGATCATACAGTAGGCATCGAAATTTTCTTGGAAAGTTTCTATGTCTTAGGATCTCTTAGCCACACTCCCAACATTCAATAAATTTGCAGCCTCATAAAAAGTAATCAGAATTTGGTCCTCATTGGTATTATCATACCGCATGCATCTCAAAAGGTTGGCCTATACTCTCTCCTTATACACCTTTAAGGCACCAACCCTAGACATCATAATTTCTTCTCCATATACCTTTCCACGGGCGAAAATACCTCAAGTCGTGGACTTTCAATAATTGTATAAAGGAAAAGAACTGCTAGAATAGGTTTATTGATTGAGTTTGTCCCTAGCCCATAAGGTGTTACATGTATAAATTATCCTTCATGGTTATCAACTCCCATGAGATCACTGAATGAATCAACCCTCTAGGCCCAAGGGTGGATTTTATGTCAAGATCCTCCTCACATCATGACATCAAAGCATAAGTTACAACTAGAACTTTAGGGAACATTTATCATCTACGTGAATATTAAGGACCACATGCTACCACATGCGATCATGATAGTATAACATGATCATCATTATCATTAATATGAAGGAACCACATGCTACCACATGCCATCATGAAAACATAACATCATCATTATGAATATCAATGAACCGCAAGCTACCACATACCATCATCATCATGAATATGAAGGAACCACATGCCATCATGAAAACATAACATCATCATCATGAATATAAAGAAACCACAAGCTACCACTTTCCATTATGAGAGTATGACATCATGAATAGTAAAAAACTACATGCTATGAAAAGAACAACACATCATGAAATACCATACAACAAGAACTGCATAACATCATGAGTAATCATGTCATGATAGTCATCTTAACATGGGTTATATATAATCCATGAGATGTAGAACAGTTGGTGGTGGGGTATGGTTAAGACGCCCCCTAAGCTGGAAGGTCATCGGTTCTAATCCCGTCGGATACCAAAAAATCCAACCATGTTAAGGGTTGGTGCGGTCCAGGCCGGGTGCGATCCCCTGGTGATTTTGACGGCTTAGATTCCCCTGGTTCGTGGTTTCTTAGCCAATGGAAACCCTACTAGTCATGGGGGTTCCACCACTTTGCCAACTAAAAAAAACATGGGCTATATATATAATATAATATTTGGTAATGCATGAATGCTTAAAAAATGAGTATTGAGTAATCACATCGAATATTATGGAAATACCACGAAAACATCCATCTAGTGTGTGGTTTTTTTCTTAATAAGTTTGTTATTTCACTTGGACTACACCCAAGGACATCATGAAATACCTTCATGAATAGCTCTTGCAATAATTAAGATGATGTTAGGTATATGTTCTTTTTGGTTACATAATAAGTTAATGATAGGTTTCAAGACTTCTTGTTCATCACCATGTTTGCTCTTTTTGGTCTTGCAACACTTCCACCACTACTTGACGAAGATTGACAAGGGATACCCTAGTTTATCTAATATATGGTTAATTTCTACCTCTATTCTAATATATCAGATGGATTCAACTATGTTGTAGGGATTGTGCAGTTACTTTTGCACTAATTTTGAATTTATCTTTCACGCAAGGCGCATAATCTCTTTCTCGTGCATTTGTTTTGAATTTATTTTTCTCTCAAAACACGTATTCTCTCTCACTTGTATATGTTATGCAACTGAATTTCAAATTAATAAATTAATCCCACTTTATGCAAATTTAATCTAACCCTTTATCCCATTCTCGGGTGCTTTATAGGTGCTTGATGGAAGCTTAGTGTGTTGATTTATTCCAAGTTTAGATGAAGATTTATATATGGAAATAACATCATAAAAACATCTTAGGGATGCCCTCATCCTATGGTTGAAAAGCTACAACTTGAATGAAGAGGAACCTACCAGTGACACGGTTATAATGCCTACCATTACTATGCAGATATGTTTTCCTGGAGATTAATAATTGCATGATAACCTCCAATAATCATAAGGATGTTGTGCATACTATGAGGATCACAGAAAGCTAACAAACAGACAATGGAATGACCAACACTTCCTCCACTACAACAAAATACCCTTTTGGGGGTGGTTTTGCTAACCCCCCCCCCCCCCCCCCCCCCCAAAAAACCCCTTTGGGGGGGTTTTTTCCCCCCCCCCCCCCCCCCCCCGCCCCAAATAATAATAAAAATTAGGTCTTTGGGGGCATTTCTTAAAAACCCCCCTCAAAAGTCCCGAAAATTGGACTTTTGGGGGCGGTTTTTAAATAACCCTCCCAAAAGTGCAATCCTCAAGACTTTTGGGGGAGGTTTTTTAAACCCCCCCCACCAAAAAAAAAAGTCCAATTCTCAATACTTTTGGGGGTGGTTTCTTAAACTCCCCCCCCCAAAAAAAAATTCAATTCTCAATACTTTTGGGGGCGGTTTTGAAACCGCCCCCCCCAAAAAAGTCTAATTCTCAGGACTTTTTTTGTGGGGGGGGGTAGAAAGACCCCCCTAAAGGTGTCTTGTTGCGGTTTTGTTTAACCGCCCACAAAAAAAATTTAAGGTATTTGGGGGTGGTCCTTAAAAACCCCCCTCAAAATTCGAATTCTCTAGACTTTTCGGGGGGGGTTTAGAAATACCCCCCCTAAAGGTGGCTTGCAGTGGTTTTTCTAAACACCCCACCCCCAAAAAAAAATTTAAGTTATTTGGGGGTGGTCCTTAAAAACCCCCCTCAAAATTCTAATTATCGGGACTTTGTGGGGGGGGGGGGGTTAGAAAGAGCCCCCCTAAAGGTGTCTTGCTACAATTTTGATAACCCCCCCCCCCCCCCCCAAGTTTTTTAAGGTATCTTGGGGGTGTCCTTAAAAAACCCCCTCAAAATTCCTAAGAATTTGACTTTGGGGGGCGGTTTTTAAACCCCCCTATGGGGGCTTGGAAAGACCCCTCCCAAAACTCACACGATGGATAGTTTTCCTCGGCATCGTGAAATTCTATAGGGCCCTCCACATTGAACGACGAGGATCACAAAGAGGCAGAGATCTCGTATCATGAAGGATTTCGCAATGGGAACATGCATGCAGGATAGCAAAGATGCAAATCGTGAAATACAGTAGGAGCCACACCAGTGAACATTCCAAATTCATCGTAGACTCAGATCTACGAATGATATGTTTTTCGCAATGCAAAGATGTGAAGGCGAGAAAGAGTACAGAGCTTGTGAAAGGAAGATAAAGGGCTAACTGGATGAATGATCTAGATCTAATTGGGTAAGGATCTACGGCCTATAACCTCTTCGCCAATAGAAGATGCCCACTCTGAAGGTGCATTTCAAATCATGAAATCAGTAAGGAAACAGAAAATCGATGGTTAAAAAGGATCCATGACAAGATCGATGGTTGAGATATAATTTCATAATGCGAGTTGCATAGAAGTTAAGGGCAATGAAAAAATTGAGGGAGAATAATGAAATCAAAATAGCATAGAAGATCAATGGTGCAAAACAGATCAAGCAAAAATGGAAGGCTGAGAAAAGTTTTGGTCACCAAAGATGCAATAGAGTTAAGAATATGGAAAATCATAAAAGACTGTACATTATTTTATTCGCTTGCATCGATAGAAGAAGATGACAAACGGAATAGAAGGAGCCAATTCCTACGGTGTCGATTAGCTACTTTTCAAACACCAGGTAGTTCATTTTTGTCCCCCCTGAAAGTTGTATAAGGGGCTCAAATGGAAAATATAGACACTCAGGTTTTAGAGTATTAGACAGTAGAAGAACTATTGGATGATAGGAATGCTGATGTTTTTGACCCTGTCCTTTTAAATGGACCCATTGAAGCTGTGAAACAGAAGTTGAATTTGCTAAGGGACCGGGGAATGGACCTTCATAACATCTATCAGTCCTTTTTTCACCTTTTTTCTACTGAACAAACCCTTGGTTTCCCGAAATTTGTGGATTGGTGTGTAAACAAGTATTCTCTATCAAAAAGAGTCATAATGAACCTCGACTGCTCCACCATTCTGTTTCATGTTAATTCCTCAGTCATTAGGCAAACCCTATCTATCCCTGAAGAGTTTACCTTAAAGGA
The DNA here is from genome assembly GCA_001517045.1 of Pseudotsuga menziesii. Lineage (NCBI taxonomy): Eukaryota > Viridiplantae > Streptophyta > Pinopsida > Pinales > Pinaceae > Pseudotsuga > Pseudotsuga menziesii. The sequence goes on along the minus strand of LPNX010816360.1, from coordinate 303,740 downwards.
TAAATATTACAATGAAGAGTCTATACTCTGATGTTTTAAGGAGTCCACCATTGAGAGAAAGCAATAGTTTTTTAAGAGATGTTTCAAGCCAGAAAACGAGTCGTACAATCCATCATTCCCAGTCGATGTAGCCATGTTTAATGAAGAAACCAAGTGTGTAGTAACCATGTTATGTCAATTTTTGGGTCTAGACACAAATAAATACATCCCTGAAACCCTTATGAGTCTTCTCTTTGTTTTAAGCACTTGTCTTGTTGAGTCAAATGAACATAGTCAGTCATTACAAGTATCATGCATTAAATTTGATGAGTTATTAGCTGAGAATATTCATTCTCAACTAATGAACTTCCACAAGACCAAAACTTTCAAGTTCCAGTCATATATATTGAAGATGTTCCTTTCTTTCAACAAGGATAATCTACAGCTACCATAAATTGTATTAACAGATGAAATATACAGGTATTATACCAAGTTCATGAACTTCCTCATGATAGAGATTTATGCTGCCATTTTCCAAAAGAGGTTGCCCCAGGTGCTTCCAAATACGTGGGATCTATTGCAATATTCTACAGAAAAAAAAACAGGAGATTGGTTCATGTATGAATATGAAACAGTCATCAAACTGTATGGTTTCACTTAGTCACCTTACATGTGACCAGCCTTCCTGACTCTAAGATTTTTCTGAATGGAGTTCATCAGACAAAAGTTGTTTGTAGAGATTGAACACTTCCTGAAATATAAGAAGTCCACTGACATCAAATACCCTTGGGTTATAGGTCGATTCGCCATCAAGAATAAGGGTGCTTTGCCAATGGTGGAAGGTTTACTTAGAGAGTTAGGATTTGAGATAGAACCCGCAATCAACTATGACCCTCACCAGGTTATCTCAAAACGAAGAAAGGCTCAAAAGAGAAATCCTTTTAAACATGAAGAGGTTGTGGGATTGGAAGAAGCTGCTAACTGGTCTAATTACCCAAAGGAGGACCCAAAGATTGTTGACTTAGATGAAGATCCAAGCTCTCATATAGGAGAGGTTGTCTCTTTATTTCCTGATATATCCAATTTGGTTGCTGCAACCAAGAGAACTAGTCCATTAGCCAATCAATTAGAAGGAAAGAATAAAGATATTTTCCTGAGGCAATGGATATCGATGAGGAGGACACTGTTAAACTCCCAAAAGGCATAAGGTTGAAATTGAAGGACAACTTGTCCTAGATATAGCTGTAGACAAAGGGAAAAGGAAAATTAAGATAGAAATCCCTCCATTTGAGGTAAAAGAGTATACATTTGCAGATAGTACTCATGTCGATTCCTCCTCCCAGTCAAAGAACAAAGTAGAGTTAGTGGATAAATACAAAGGAATGAAAGCCATAACTTCAGAAGAGACTCTGAAATTATATTCTAAAGTAAGAAAGATTTCTAATCAAGATGTGTGTTTGGTTTCATTTAGGGATTATGTACAAAACACTCTGAACTTGGCCTTGGAAACCAAGAACAATGTTGCTGAAGTAAAAATGAACCTGGATGATATCCCCATAGCTGACATGATTCATCTGCACAAGCAGACATGAGATATCTTGTTTATTCACTTGCTGAAGATCACTCTGGAATTATCCAAGTTATAGACCCTCAAAGGTAAAATTGAGAACCAATTGAGGCAAGAAAAGGTGCAAAATAAGGCCCACCAAACACATATAAAGAAGCTACAAAGTAAGATGTTGGTTGTTGGAGGGGAATATGATAAGGGAGCTAGGATCCAAAGGTTGCTGGATGAGAAAGAAAAAGACATTCAGTTATGAAAAAGAAGATTCTCATACTTGCCACCCAGCTAATACAGGGTCCTAAACTAGCTAAGATAGAAAAATAAATGGAGAACCTAAATAATCAGCTCACTTATTGTCAAGCAAAATTATTTAAGTTTGTTGATAAAGAAAATCAATGGCAAAAAGACATGTCGTTGGTAGTAGAAAGTGAGAAATCCATGAAGGAAAAGTTTGAAGAAATGGAAAGAAAGTTGCAGGAGAAAGAAAAGGAGCTATAATTGAGGATCATTCCTCCTGTGGTTGGATCTAGTGAATAGGGCATAGTCCAGGCTATGTCATAGGTAAGTCTTAAAGAGTTAGAAATCACTAGTTTGAAGAACCAGAATAAAAATTTGGAGGACATAGCTGGAAATAGAGAACTAGAAAGGAATAAATTGGAAGACAAATGTAAGGAACCCGTGGATAAGAACAACAAATTGACAAAATAGGTTATAGGACAGTCAACCTTACAGGGAGAAAAATATCTCATCTGAGATGTACTGTTAGCAAAAGCATCCAAGCTCAGGCCTTATTTAGATTTTATTCTTGATAAGGATATTGTTACACAAAGCTTCTAGAAAAAATTCCTTGATGGTAAAATGGGTGTTAATTAAGAATCCTATTGACACAACTAATAATGCAATGAAGTTTTTGAACAGCTTGACAGACGAGGAAATAAAGAAAGAAAATATCCAGGATAGGGTTTTGGTTATCACATGGGAAAGGAAAGTGGTAAATAAATATCATCATTTGGCAACAGTTCAAGACAAAATTGATGTCATGCATCATCAAATCAAGGAATTCATTGAACTATTTAGTCCTTTATTTAGAAGAAGACTCCCTTTCTTCTGGGAAGAGAAAGGAGGACTGTGGTCTCAGAAAGAATATAATGACAGGTTAATCAGTTGCAGATTAGATCACAGAAAATTTGATGGCATACAGCATCAATCCTTGTCTAGAAAAACAGTGATTGATAAAATTAACTAGAGATTTCGAGATGTTGTTTGAATTCAAAGCCATATGTACAAAATTGCCAAAGTTCTCTTATGCTAAAAATGTGGAGCTCGACATAATGGCGAAGGAGATGACCAATCTAGATCTGCCAACTATTGATCAATGGAAGCTAGTTGATAACTATGGGAAAAGTAAATACAGGTTGCACCAATAGGAGTCCTCTATTTTTAACTCATGTTCCAGAGGAGGAATCTTGGATAGATTTTGAAATTTTATGGATTAGGGATGAGGACTGGTGTACCCCATTTGGAGTTGTAAACATTTTATCATTAATAAATTTTTATACTGTTAGGTGTAATCTATATGGTCAATTCTACCATTTAATACATATGAATAATGTATTTGTTGCATTCAATTATGTCTGGTATATTATTGTTCTGTTATAATTGGTTTTTCTTTTCGAATGAAATTTTCATTATATATGAAATTTGTAAGTTTGAAACGATAATATACATTTCCTAGCATGTGGGTTATTGTGAAAATTCTTCTATATTGTCTTCAAATTGTATAAAAAAACTCTTATTATAGCCTTCTAGATATGGTTCGATGCACCATACAACACTCTAGAGATCCACACTCTCAGGATAGTTTTATCATCATCCTATGAGTTGTGGCGGGAATTTCCCTAAGGCCAGTTATGTAGATTTTACCAATAATTCCACACTTGGACAATTTTTTATCTTCTCCTAGGCTTGGTCTAATTTCCCTAAACCACATTTTTTGCAGCTCCATAAATTCTTCTTCAGGGTCTCTTTGGACAAACTGAGACCATGGTTGAGTAGACAAAAAAGCAGCCTACAATATCCCCATGTGGTGCGACCATTTTCTTCAGCACACAATTTGTTGCGGGCATCCTCTTAAGGCTACTTGGACCAATTTTCCCATACTTAGCCAATTTCATGATTTTCACTAATTTGTCATATTTCTCTAGAATGATGTCATAATGCAACAATGATTCCAAATTCATGCCACATCATCATCTATGCCATAACATGCCATGTGGGCATCATCCTTAGTGTGAGCATCAGCCTTAATGTGAGCATCACTTAGCCCCTTTACAACACTTACCATTTTTTCTGTCTTTAGTATGCAAAATAACATTTTTCTTCTATTTTGGCAGGTTGATATTTTCCTTATCTGATCACCATAAGAAAAACCAAGAGCATGGCTAGATAGCCATTTCAACAATGAACAGGAACATATCATCTGATGAATTTTATCATCAAAGGAACACCCCCTTGCAAGCATTTCCAAATGGCCTCTTAAACTATTTGTCTAACACATAACCAGTTCTCTTCAAACCCTAGGTCACCAAGGTGATTTCATTTTTCCTTCAAACTTGGCAAGTGAGATTCCCAATGGGTAGAGGCCAACAAGGTGAATCCATCAAGACCACTTTCATCTTTTGGAGCCTCTTTCTCTCTCCTCGGCGGGAATTTTTATGGAGCAATGCAAATATGGCTGAGATGCACTTTTGACAGATTGATATCTTCTTCCTTAAAGATGTTTTGGTCAAGATAATGATATGGTTAGATGCACCATACAACACTCTAGATATCCACACTCTCAGAATATTTTTAACGTCATCTTATGAGCTATGGCAGGAATTTCCATGAGGCCATTTAGGCATATTTTACCAATAAATCCATACTTAGACAATTTTTTATCTTCTCCTAGGCTTGGTCTAATTTCCCTAAACCACAGTTGTGGCAGGTCCATAAATTATTCTTCAGGGTCTCTTTGGACAAATTGAACCCATGGTTGAGTAGAAAAAAAAACATCCTACAATATCCACATGTGTTGCAGGAATTTCTTCAACAAACAATTTCTGGTGGGCATCCTCTTAAGGCTACTTGGACCAAATTTCCCATACTTAGCCAATTTCCCGATTTTCACTAATTTGTTGTATTTCTCCATAATGATGTCATAATGAAACAATGATTTCATCTGCATGCCACATCATCATCTATTCCATGCCATGCCATGTCATCATCATCCTTAGTGCGGGCATCACTTAGCCCCTTTACAACACTTAGACATTTTCCCTTTGCCTTTAGTATGCAAAATAACATTTTTCTTCTATTTTGGCAAGTTGATGTTTTCCTTATTTGATCACCATAAGAAAAACCAAGATCATGGCTAGATATCCATTTCAACAATGAACAGGACCATATCATCTGATCAATTTTATCATCAAAGGAACACCCCCTTGCGCGCATTTCCAAATGTTCTCTCAAACTCTTTGTCTAACACTTAACCAATCCTCTTCAAACCCTAGGTCACCAAGGTAATTTCATTTTTCCTTCAAAATTGGCAAGTGAGATACTCAATGGGTAGAGGCCAACAAGGTGAATCCATCAACACCACTTTCATATTTTGGATATTCTTTCTCTCTCCTCAGCGGGCATTTTTCTGGAGCAATGCAAATATGGCTGAGAGGCACTTTTGGCAAATTGATATCAATTGTTATTTTGGATGACTTGGATTTTACTGTAGATCATACAATTTATAGAAGTGAGTACAAGAGTTTGTAGAAAAGGTTGGTATTCTTATGTTATAGTGCAATTTATTCAATATAACATGAAATGTAGGCCAATGTGTGCATTTCCTCGAGGCACTCAACCATGATTTTTACCATGTGGAAAACACATAAATTTGGAGTTTCCTTGCAACCATCAATTTTTATGTCTAAAATTTAAACTTTGAAAGCTTATTTAGGTTTTTTATGCCTGGACAGACACTATATGGTTTGAATCAATAAATTTGTATCTATAATGCATGTTGGGCATGCATTTGAGTAAAGCAATCCAAAACTGACTTGCTTTAATAAAATGCACGCACATGCCTGATTTCTTTGTCAAATTCAATGAATAAAATAGGAGAGTCTTTTTTATTATTATTCCTCTTTTAGCGTTTTAATATTTCCAATTTTTTACCTGATACTTTCTCCTTTATATTTTTTTTAACTTCTAGCCCTAATATTGAATTTTGTTTTCTAGGACAATGTGTGCATTTCCTCGAGGGACTTAACCCTGATTTACAGTTTAATGTTTTGCTAGTCATCTAATTTTCTAAAATTCTAAATGACGGTTTTTCGTTTTCCCGTACCTCAACTTGTCAAACACGTGTTGAACTAATTGAGTTTCAAATACATCATTTACTGTTATAAACCTGTAAATTCTATGATTCAATGAACCTAAATTGAGTCAGATTCTTATGGAATTGAGAATGATTGCATCAACCAGACGTGAACTCAACAGTTCCTCATGATTAACCTTTTTCCCCACCTTTCAATTATTCGAAGGGCCAACACAGTACACATATCCATATTTGGCCTGACCCCATGGATTCCTTCCTAGTAGTCGCATTCAATTACCAATCATGCTGCTTCTTATGGAATATTTATAGATAGGGGTCACTGTTATCAGTAGGCTATGTATTGAATCCATTCTCTATGTTCGTTAATTTTTGTCTAGTATGGCCGCAGATGTACGTAGATTTGAGTTCACTAATAGTATGATTGAAATGGGTAGAATTGGAAAGATTTGAAGACAGTCTCATCCAGGTTTGATGGCTTTCATTAGCAGTTCCATTCCGTCTTATCGGTTTTTATGTTCATTTGGGAGTCCTTTCCCATCACTCGATGAAGTATTTCTTGCACTGAGTCAACACCCTATCCCTCTTCAACAACCCAAGAATTCCCTCTCGATGGCATAGCAAGATTGATTTCTTCAATTCTAGCTTTTAATTTCTCCATACCAAATGGGTATTCCATGTTGTTTTCTGCTGAGCCATTTTTATCTCATCATTTCTCTCTTCCTTATCATTTTCTTATTTCATTGGCATTCCCCTTTTCTTTTCGTGAGACCTCTCATGCAATGTGTATCACTGTTATAATTCTTCTCTGCTTGCATCTCCCATCCATATAACTGGAATGCAACTTCCTCTTCTGCTCCCTTTCTACCCCTATTGTTGAAACATGTCCACTTCAGCCATGTTTTCCCCTTTGTGTTGCACTATCATGTTAGCCTTGTTCCACAGTAGTTGGTATCTTTGTTTGAATCTAGGAAATTACAACAAAGGACAGGTTGGCTCAAGGGTGAATCAACATTTCAGTTTCACTCTAATGAAATCCACTTGTAACATGGTCAATCTGACCCTTGAGGTCTATAAATAGAATGTAATAGGTAGTAGGGACAGTTATTATTGAAGGATTTGTTTGATGTTACTGATTCAACTGTAAAGTAGCCCTCTACTCTGTAATGAAAGCATAATATAATAAAAAATGTTCTTGGGCCCCTTTTAAAACTTTCTTGAGTATCGATCTGGTGATATTTTTGCATTCTCTCTGTTTTTTCCCTAGGAATGTATTATATATGTTATGTTCTCATTTATTTATTTCTATAAGGAAGGATGATGATTTATATTATAATAAAAAAATACAGATGGTACAAAATTGCAGAGCCATGATATTGGTTTCCAAACAACTATCCAATTCAACCTCTTTTCTAAGTTGTCCTTGTCATGCCAAAATTCTATAAATACAAGATTTACTAGAGAAACTATGATTCCCATGAACAAGAAACCAACATTTACAGTTGTTCTGTTCTCATTTCAAATGTTGGATGCATTCTTATTTCACAATAGAAGTGTTTATGTCTAAAATTAAAACTATACTAGTCTAATTAGGGTTTTGTATGCAAAATTCCAAATTTCATACCTAGAGTGTACTTCGATTGGAATTGGTGTGCATTTTTAGTTGCCATGAAAAATTGAAAAATACTTTCAATTGTCGTTTTAGATGACTTGGATTTTACTGTAGATCATACAATTTACAGAAATGAGTACAAGAGTTTGTAGAAAAGGTTGGTATGTCTATGTTATAGTGCAATTTAGTCAATATAACATGAAATGCACACCAATGTGTGCATTTCCTTAAGGGACTCAACCCTATTTTTTTACAATGTGGAAATCACGAAAATTTGGAGTTTCCTTGCAGAGCATAAGTTTTATGTCTAAAATTTAAAGTTTGAAAGCTTATTTAGGTTTTTTATGCCTGAACAGACACTCTGTGGTTTGAATCAATGAATTTTTCTTTGTAATGTAGGCTGGGCGTGCATTCACTAGCTATCCAAAATTGCCTTGCTTCAGTTAAATGCACGCAGATACCTGATTTCTTTGTCAAATTCAATGAATTAAATAGGAGAGTCTTTTTTATTATTATTCCTCCCCTTTTATCATTTTAATATTTCCATTTTTTTACCTGATACTTTCTCCTTTAGAAATTGTTTTAGTGTCAAGCGGACCAAGTGTTAATTTTTCATAACCTCAAGTGATCAAATTTCAAGGGCTAGTTTTAATCCCATTTTGAAGGGAATTTTTATGTATTGCAGTAGAGATGATGATCTGTCAATTCATTTGTAGAATATATTTCATATGTCAATTCATTTGTAGAATATATTACGAAGAGTATATTTCATCATTTGTAGTTTCATACACACTTCTCAGTATGGGTTGCACATTAAACTCTCGTAGATATAGGAAAATTGGACATATAATTACACATTACACTTGTATTACACATTAGAAACATATTAAGTATATCAAAATTTATGCATTACTGCGAAATACTTTGAATTTATATTACAACAATATTAGTATGTACATAGACATCAAATGTACACCATATTATTCTAGAACTCTAAGCTACTTGGGAGGTTTTTGCAATTCCTCCTTTTTAGAATAAGAAAATTCGCTATAGCTTCTCTTGCCTTTTCTAAAACCCTCCAATTCTACAAAAGCTTCATCAGCCATATGTTGTAATTGTTTTTCTTGCTCTTTCACTTGGTTTGCAAGATTTGTCACTTTTGTATGCAATCTATCTTTTTCTTCTAGGCATTTCTTCAACATCTCTACATTTTTATTTTTCTCCTTTGAGTTCTCATATTCCTTTCTTTTAAGATCATCCTTCAGCCACTTCAGCTCATATTTAACTGCACTTAATTTTCTCTTGACCTGTTGTACCTCCTTCTCGAGCTCTTATGCCCTCAAATCTGTATCAGATGGAGTATACAAAATTGCTTCTACCACAGGTTTCTCCTACAAATATTTAATTTGGGATTTAAAATCTTGTATCTCACTATCACATCCCAAATGTAGTGATTTTCCCTTCTCCAATAGTTTTTGGTGAAGGTCTCTAATTTCGGCTTGCTTCTCCTCTATCTTCTTCTTCAATATTGGATCTGATGAGACAAATGTAAACTCTACAACATGGATTGTTGAAGAAACTTCATTCAAGGTCTTCTCTCATTGTTGCAAGGACTTCTGAAACTGTAGTAAGCTCTCCATAGTTACATTACCAAGTTTTGTACTGCCAAAAAATTTTGGTGTGCTGACCTTCTTACCCTTAACTTTGGATTCTTTTGGTGTGCTGACCTTTTTACCCTTTATTGTTGATTCTTCTGGTGTGTAGACCTGTTTACCCTTGATTGTTGATTCTTCTGGTGTGCAAACCTATTTACCCTTGATTGTTGATTCTTTTCCTCTTCCAACTCTTTTAGCCTCGAGAGTTGCTGAAATCCTTTTAATTCTGTTAGTTTTTAGTAACTCATTTTTTTAATTGTTTTATTCAATTTTTCCAATCTTGTTTCATATTCTACAGTCTCATTTTGTGATTTGGGTCTAAATATGTTATAATTGTAGAACCCATTGATCTACTGACATGAATTTTAAGAGAAGGCTACTCTTACATGGATCCATCAAGCAACCATTAGAAAAGATGCTCATTCTTATCCATGAATACTTGAAATTCTAGTTAGATGTTCCGATTCTAGAGTATCTATATGAACTTGAATGCCAACTTTGTCCTACAAAACGTTTATGTATTACTGTTTTCTTTATTGAATCAATGTTGCATATGAAACCTTCCAAGTTTAGCCAAATTATAAGGTCAGAAGCATTCAAACTACTTTCTTAGGTCTCTTGAGTCAGAAACAATGTTGGGATTATTAGTCTTTTCTTAGAATTACAAATGATGCAATCTACGTGTTAATATTCCCCCTTTCCCCAATTCTTAAAGGGTTCTAGCTCAATGGTAGAGCACCTGCTTTATAATAAGGAGGTTGAAGGTTCGATTCCTTCGTGCCCTAATGATATTGCAATATTGATGTTTTAAATAAAATATATTTTATTATGATCTATTATGGCTACAACGGGGGTTCTAAACTGAATTCATATGTCACTACGAGGGGGGTTCATAACAACCCCCAAAGGTTTGTAAATAGTTTTAGGAGGGGGGGTGAACTGCCTCTATAGGTACCTATGAGGGGGGTTTATAACCGCCCCCAAAGGTTTGTAAATATTTTTAGGTGGGTTGAACCTCCTCTGTAGGTACCTACGAAGGGGTTTTATAATCGCCCCCAAAGGTTTGTAAATACGGTTTTAGGAGGGGGTTCGAACCACCTCTGTAGGTAACTAAAAGGGGGGTTTCGAACCGCCTCCATAGGTACCTACGAGGGGGGTTTTGAACTGCCCCCATAATTTTATAATAGAGACTTTTAAGGGTGGTTCTAAACTGCCCCAGTAGGTACCTACAAGGGTGGTTTATATCCTCCCTTAAAAGTGACTTTTGGGGGGGTTCGAACCGCCCCCAAAAGTGACTTTTTTTTAGGGGGGGGTTAGAACCACCCCCAAACTTTCACTTTTAGGGGGGGTTTTGATCTCTTCCAGGACCGCCCCTAAAATTCAAAACTTTTAACCTCAATACTATTCAGGGTGGTTTTGTAAAGACCGCCTCCAAATCCAAAACCACCCCCAAATCACTTTTTTTTTGGGGGGGGGGGGTTAAAACCCCCCCAAAAATTCCCTTTTGGGGGGGGTTTTGATCTCTTCCAGGACCGCCCCTAAAATTCAAAACTTTTAACCTCAATACTATTCAGGGTGGTTTTGTAAAGACCGCCTCCAAATCCAAAACCACCCCCAAATCACTTTTTTTTTGGGGGGGGGGGGGGGGGGTAGAACCGCCCCCAAAAGCGTCTTTTCAGGGGGGGGTTAGAACCTCCCCCAAAAGCATATTTTTTGGGGGGGGGTAGAACCACCACCAAAAGTCACTTTTGGAGGGGGTTTAGAACCGCCCCCAAAAGTCACTTTTTGGAGGTGTTTAGAACCGCCCCTAAAAGTCACTTTTAGAGGTAGTTTTGATCTCTTCTAGAACCACCCCTAAAAGTCAAAACTTTTAGCGTCAGTGTTATTAGGGGCGGTTTTGTAAAGACCACCTCCATAGCCAAAACCGCCCCCAAAAGTGACTTTTGGAGGCAAAAGACAACCTCCCCTAAATGTCAAATTTTTTGTAGTGCTCCCAAATCGTTGATTTATATTCTAATGTAATTATTTGAACTTCAATTTTATCAATGTCATAGTCCTCGCATAAGGTATATTTAATCATTTTGGCATCGTCATCTATTTGAGAAGAAGGAACCAAAACTTTAGTGATGAATGTAGTGCTTATCAACTCACCTATTAAAGTAGGTCGGAACTTCAATTTCATAACAACTTCGTTGAATTCATCTATTTGGAAAATGGGTTGATTCTGATTATAATTATTGGTGTCCTTTTTTATTTTTTTTCCTCAAGGGATGATTGGATGTTTTGTAGTGATGCGCTTATATCTCTAAGAATGGTGGAGGGATTGGAACAGAATTGTGCATGTTGTTTCCTTCTTTAGGTAACTACTAAACTTGTTCAAAAATGTTCTCTAAGGCTATAAAAGATCTTTTGTCTCATTCCATTTTCTCGATCAAACGTTTTTTGCATATTAATAACCAAGTTAGAATTCAACAATTTGAATATTAAAAATACCTTCCAAGTCGTGACAAAGTATTTAAGGAAAATAATTAGTTTCTAATTGGACAATTTACTTGAAACAATTGTAATTGAATGTTCTCACTACCCCACAATCTAGGGGATTTTGTGCAAGTTAATATCTCTCGTAATTAGCAACAATAGACACTAACAACTCCACACTTGAATGTCATAGTACTTTTAACCATATGCGGAAGTGACAATACACATGGGGCTTAGCTAACCTAAGACCATTCCAATGAGATGTTGATTCTTTCAAGGTTTACATGCCCAAACTATTTTCCTACACAAAGGTCAATTTCTTCAAGTTTTGAGTAAATTTTAGCGATATTTTGATAGCACATTCAAGGCACATGTTGAGATGCCTTTCAATTGTTGGACTGCAGAGCAGACAAGTGACACAAAAAACAAGAAAACATAAATTAAATAAAAATTGTATAAAACTTACTCTATTTCATAATGCATAATAATAAAGATGTATGATGCAAAATTTGTTTAAAATTTGGTTGTTAATGATAAGCACAGACCTTCGCCAAAATAGTTTCTCCCAAAATAGACAAATCTCATCACAATTTCCTTTTTTACTTCATATTAACCATATTATTCTATGTTTAGAAAATATAGTGCCCATCAAAATTGGAATTACACACCCCCACCAACAAAGACTATACACCAAACATTTCCTTAAAGCTTTGACTGTAACAAAAGACAAATATTTTCACAAAATTGTCTATTTTTATCTATCCAATAGCGGGATTGAACTTGTGATAATTTTGCTAAAGAAACACATTGACTTTAAGTTACCTTTCATTCTAGAATCTAGATAGTCTAATTCATTACGAGTTTTTTACAGTGATCTTATATAAGTAACTAATTTTTTTTTCCATTTCAATTTCTCTAAAACCCCCATTTATAGGTTCCAATGTTGATAGAGATTATGAAATATGCAACCAAACTTCTTGCTTCATCATAAATCTTCATATGTTATGGACATATATTCAACACAAACCTTTGGGATTCACCTCCATTGTAATGGTTTTTCAATAATTCAACGCATTTACACATAAGTCTAACACTACCATTATATTCACCATAATTCAAATAATATAATGTTGATGCTCTTCAACTTGCCATTTATACCAAAAAAACACATTCCTAGTTTAATGTAATAAATAAAACTCCTCTTCCCTATAGTTACAAATGCATTATTGTCTCCAATTATTCCATTTTGTCAACACACATTAGGAATTACTAGATTTCTCGAGTTAGTTCTTATAGTCTAAATTATAATTCCATGATTCTTTGGCAATTCAATTTATTCAATGTGTACTACTTATTTTGGTCCCTAGTGATTACTATTTAATTTTTTTATTTTTAGGCTTCTCATAGTCACGTATCTTTTAATTCCTTACCTATTTTGGGGATTTTGTAATCCCAATCCTTCGACATTTCTGGGTGAAACTAATTCTCATTTCATCAAGAAAAAATGAAAATGGGGGATTTTTAGCATTCCCTTTTTATGAAATATGAAGGATAAAAACTTAATACAAAATTCAAAGGTTGCACTTATGATTTAGTGTCTATGGTTGGCACTTATCATTTAGGATTTAAAGTTTCAACTAATTATGAACCCAATTTTTCAACTTACAATAAGCATGTATACTTAATATTCAAGGGATTGAATTATGAATGAAAACTTGCAAAAGTAGAAACAACAACCAAAAACCTTACCCATGTAAGTTCAAATTTATTTGGCAAGAAAACTACAATTTCCTAACAAAACTTTTCAATTTTATCTAGTCAGACAAAAGAACATGTTTTTCCTCCAAATTCTACTGAGGATTTTTTGTTGTTTCAAACATTTTTGTAGGGTGCACAAACATGTTGACTTATAGGAGTGTATCCATCACCGATGCAATCTTTTGTTGACCAAGTTGAAACATTTAGCACAAGTAGTGTTGTGATATTCAAATGTAAAACATGTCTATAAATACAAGCATTGTTATTGGTTTCTTTAGTTAGTTTGATATATTAGTCATCGCATTAGATATCCTTTGGTGGTCACAATATGCAAACAACCTCATACCTCATAGTGGATCTTGTTAGCCTGGAGACACTTGATAGACATATATAGAATAAACTAGAGATAATAATTATAAGCATCAATGCTTTATAATCCTAGATGTTCTTAGGAAACGTCCCTGCTCACTTAACCAAGTTGTGTGCTATCTACACGATGAAGCCAAAGTTCAATACACATGCTAGGATTTTATGTGGAAGGCTTACAGTAGGTGGCATCCATTGGACTCATTAACACCATGGATCAAGGGATACAATTTTAAAAGATCCTATTAAAGGAACACTGGAACATAATTAGATTGTTTAATGTCATGTTACAAATATTTTGAGGCCAAAAGTGGATCAATCCATCTGAAATAGTAAACTCAAACATAGTACTATTTCAATAAACTAATCCAAAAGGAGTTGATGATATGATAGCTTATGTCTTTTACTTTCTTTGTCTTTTATTTTGTTGACATGCGTGTGGAGGTTGTGTTTTAGGCATGATATTGAGTGGCTTTGTTTTATTTCATGTTTTTTAATGTATTTGCTTGCATTGCAGTGGACATTGTCAACCCTAGTAGCCCTCTGTTTAGTTTAGTTTTTTGGGGGGTAGGAATCCCTTTGTGTTGATATTTCTTTATCAAAAAGTATAAAAGAATAATTTTTATCAAAAGAATGGTAAAGTGCAAGGTTGTTCTCATGTGGCATGTTCACAACACAACATAAAACTTGTTTGAATACATCTGGTCACCAAAAAATATCATTTTTGTTTATACAAAAAGAGCAGCATGGGTTGGAGATGGAATTTGGTAAAGCAACTTTCCAGTTAAGTTATGCTTTATAACTTCAACAATGAATCAACAAAGGTGAGAGAAACTCATCCTATAATTAACATGTTGCATTCAACTATAGTTCGAGTACTTTTTTTAGTCAATTGGGTATAACTAAGGTGTTTGATCAAAGGAATGTTATACTCCCCATCCATGTTCAATTCCCACAAGTAACATGTTTGAGCTCTAAATGGGTATATTTTTCCAACACCTTTGAGCCCTATGTTGAAAAATCCTCAACATTATGTGGAATCCAGTTTACCTTGGGTACCATCCTTGGAATGAGGGGAAGCGCCTAGTGGGATTCGCAAAAAAAAAAAAAATTGAGTAATTTTTTGGCATAAATGTATAGAAATTTCATTTTTTTTGAGAAAATAATGTTGTATCATTCATCTTACAGAGCTATTAACTCCCAAATCCTGAAGAAAAATTCCTCATGTCAATGCAGACAACTATTTAAACAAGTAAGCAATGTGATTGAAATAAAACACTACCTCCATTTATTTTTACTAGGCATTGAAGCATACAACTCAATGATTTCCAAGTAGAGGGAGGGATGACTAGTGTTGAGAGAGTGATTATGGATATGCCATGCATGTATCATGTTTTAGAATATAAAAAAGAATTTAGTTTTGTGTAGCTATATAATGTTTATGTTTTAACTACATATATAAATAACATGGAATTTCGATATATGCTATGTTTATTTTTAGAATAGAGCATAAATATATTGTTTTAAAATTGTGTAATTATAACAACTTTGTGATAGATAGATCATCTATAGGATGAAGGAAAATAAGATAAATACAAATCCAGTTTTAAATCAAAACTAAGATGCACGAAGAAACATGTTATTTGGTTAAACCTATGTAAAAGGTCTACAATAACTTGGAGTGAAAAGATTAATTTGGTTCTTCTTTTTGGAATGCAAGTTATAAGACAAGAATAATGTATAATTAGTTATGTGAAAGATATATGCATGTTTTAGTTATTCATATTTACCTCTGAACTCAACTCTTTATAGTACGAAATATTCCTTGCAATTTTAATGGACTTGACATCAACTCTTAATGATATGAAAATAATTATATACCCTGGGCATGTGAACAATTATGTACTTCTAATTGAGAAACAACTTTTCAAGTTAAAAAAACCTGAGAAAACTATAAAATTACAATTGATCTAAATTAATTGGGTTAGTGCTTTCTAATAATTAAGTTACGTTGCTAAGGTATATTGATTGAGGTCTCTAAGGAGAATAGAAAGTTGTAAATAAATTCTGTGAGGCATTATTTTTACATGCTCGCTTTGATTTTTGGGAATGAATTTCTTTTTTAGAAAAGTCAATTAATACTAGGAAATTTTTCTTTTAGAATTTTAAGAAAAATGTTAGGAATACGTCACATTAACACAAACGGAATCACACATATGTAGTTCATGAGGGTACATCTATTGTCACTAGAAATCCTGCAAGGTTTCTATCAGCAAGTTCAAAACAGTGAAATTCCAATTAAGAGCAGGAACTGGTCACCAATATGTGTTGTGAACAAGGTTTTGAAAAACATTTCAATTACTTGCTTGGTGCTTTCAGGATTTGGTTCAACATTTCAATTCCCACAATGTTATTCTCATTTGATAAAGCACCTTGGTCTAATAGTCACTGGATGAACTTCAATTGTACATAGTAATACATCAATTATGTAGAATTTGCAATCATTAAAAGTAGTAAAAGCACTGTACATCTCTCGATGGAAATGGATTTTCTTTATATTTAAATTTATCAAGGACTCTCATAGAATGATATAATTTAGAAACATGGAATGAACAATTTAGGGTGTCAAGAAGAGAGGGAAATAGGCCAATAGGCCACTAGGAAGTTTGTTAGTAATAAAAAACGACAGCCCTCTGGTGGTAAATATTTATTTTTTATTATCCAATTAATAATTCTCTAAAAATATTTTGAATTCTCTTTCTTTAAAAGATGCAAAGGACTTTGGCAAAAAAATTAATATTTGATAAGTTATATTAATAGTACATCAACAAACAGCTACGAGCCTTATCCTTGATCAAATATATTGATCACTGAAGACTCTTAGGATTTGTGGACAAGAATGTAGAGTAATTGAAGAGGGGCCCTAGATTTGAGGGAGAATTATAATTCCTTTTGAAACCTCATTTTAAGGGTTTGTTCCAACCTCCTTGATTCTCTATCTACCCATGTCTAGGTGAGACTTCAAAATTTTCCCTCCATTCTCAAGTTGACGGTACTCTAGAAAGTATTGAAAATCACATTAAAAGCTCTTTGTTTTTAGGAACAAGCTAATTGATAAAGAACATATATCTTATGCTAGAAATTTTTAATGGATTGAATCCTCAAAGGTGTCTGTCAACAGAGGTAACCCTTGAATTTCTAGGAATCTATGGTACGAAAACACTTGATTATATGGATATAGCCTTTCAAAACTTAGTTTAAGGGTTCCTTGAAACTTACTGTGATGATTCTTAGGAAAGGTATCACAAGACATGACTAAAAAATGTGTTGCACCTAAACATTAGGTCATGAAGGGATAAGTCAGAAATTATGTGTTGGCATGCTTGGAAAAAACAAAAAAACATGCAAGGAAAAACCCAAGAAGGGAAATTATCAAGAAATGGATCAATCATTTTCTAGAGGGTGAAAAATAAAAATAAAGGCCAACTTGGCAGAGGAATGACCCTATGAACTTTCAAGAATTAGAAAAGGTGAGGATATTAGACTCTCTTGATGATATGATAGTGATGAGGAAAATAAAAACAACCACTAAGAATTCACTAAGGGACATGCAAGTAAAGAAATAGTGGGAAGAAAGAGGATTAAGAGTATCCTTCCAGTAAGAAGCACCAAGAGATAGTAGTTTTTGCATTTGAAGAAAATGAGAACACTTCATGAATCTAAGCAAAGAAAATAACCTAAAGAGAGAGAGATTAGTACTCTTCAGAAATAGTTACAGCAGTGGTTAAAGACCTATATGTAACACCCCCTGGGTTAAAAACCCCATTATTTTGTAATTGTAATTTTCTAAATGATGATGAGAGCCTAAAAGGAAAAACTCATGATGTGTTTTTTCTTATTAATATAAAAATCAAGTTAGAAGTGGCAGAGCCAGCACGCTGTAAGATCAAGAACTCAGGTATTCACATAGGTGAGTAAGGGGGGGTGGCATCTAAGAGATAAATATGATCTTTGTTAACCCCAGCTTTCCTTATAACTTTAGTAAACCCGTCCCTTATTAATTATTCCCTAAACCTTTTTTTTGAGTTAACGAGAGATTAAAAGAAAGATTAGCAAGTTAATGGAATTTGGCCAAGTGTCATAAGGATGTGACCAGGGCATGCAAGGTTCGTGGAGCCTTGGCCATAGTGATCCAAAGGTAACAGAGGGGAGGAGGTGCAAGGGAGGAAAGAGGGTGGTTGTAGAGAAAAAGGGCACCAAAAAAATGGTGTGTAGGGGATAAAACTAACTGCGGCGGACCAAGCATGAAAGAGAAACACAGTGAAGCATGAGGTCTTTGCAGCATTGGAGTCAATATTTGACTATGTTGAAATCATGGAAATTGGAATTGGTGGGGGAAAGATTAGTCCTATTCCAGAGTGAAGTGTCCAATTGTCCACTGATTCTAGTAGTTGGGTTGGTTGAGAGTGAACCTAGAAGCCCAAGCCTGGTTGTCAACCTTTTTATTGATATTTTTTTCCCTATGTTTGCCTCTAGTTGCACTAGTGAAACGGAAAAGGTGTGAAAAATCCATTAGTGGATTTATAATCCTAGGCACAATGACAGTCATCATGGTGGTGCTTGTTAGAATGAAGCTAAGGGGAAGGATTGCACAGTTGGAATGGATTCAGTGAAAAAAGAGAGAATCATGTTTTCCAAGTGAGGAAATCTTGAGTGAAACTAGAGAATGGTGAGATCCTATGGTGAATACATGAGTTTCAGCTCGGGGTGGTCTCTGGAAGATGAAATAATATAGGTCGAGTAGAGACATATGGTTGGGTGGAGCGTGGTAGCCACGAAATCAGTTTCCATCCATTATAAACAGATAAGTATTAAAATCAAGAATAGTTTACTAGGAATGAATATATCCGTATACGTTTGAGGTATAATGTGTTAAATGAATTTTATTCAATGGTTGAATGACTGTATTGAATGGACAAACAATTGTATGTGTAGTTATTAATTACTTGATAAATTGCAAGATGTGATTGAATTTGACTGGAGTAAAACTGTACCTCAGATGGACATTGGTTATTTTTCCAATAAGTTCCATAGGTTATTGGTTTATGCATGTGTTTCATGTATGGTTAGGACATGCTTAAAAGGATGTTGGGAAACCAACAGAGTCCATAGCAGTAAACCATTTATGATTAATTAATTAACTAAGTGAATCTACTTCTAGTATTCGAAGGTATACAAACCTGTAAGTTATGAATGAAATGTGTTATATTGTTGTTGCATGCATTTTCCTTCAACATTGGTACCATGTATTAAAGAAATTCATCCTTAATTAGACTATGAATCATGTAAATGGATGATAGCTTTAATAGTTTGACATTTTGGTTGAAATGGACATTGGAAGATAATCAAATGAGTTCCAAAGGTAGAGGTGCATTTGTGTCATAAAATATGTTGTATGGTTATGTGAGAATATGATTCAAAACAAGATATAGGAGCTAATAAAATCATCAAAACTAAATAATTTCACAAAATATGCAAAAAAATGTGTAAAAGAGCAATATTAACACATAGACATGGTGCCAATAACTGAGTTTCTTATTACTGTCCAACATGTAAACATATCTGGAACATGAATATAATAAAATAGGATAAAATTGTTAGCCTTTGGAGGAAAATTAGTGGCATACATGTGGTGGGATTAGATTGGACCTTAAACCCCCCTAGGTTGACCAATGATCTCCCAAACCACCTCAAATAGTAATGAATGTCCCTGTGAACGTGGGTGAATCATTTTAGGACATAAATAAGGGTGGGATAGCCGTGGTGTAGTGCATGGGTGAGTGGTAGTGGCTCTAGGCAACATTTAATGGTCCAAAAGAGCCAAAAACACTCAAATACAATGAATGAGCGCCTCTGGTCAAACCAGTTCCTTGTTTTAAGGAGTGGGAGCACCCCAAGGACAAAAAATTCATTAATGAGGGCATATGAGCTCTTGAATGATCAAATTTGGGTGCCTAGGTGCATTAATTAGTCCAAAACCCCCAAATACCTTAGGAGACCAACATAACTAAGGTTTGGACCATACAACATAAGAGAGAAAACAAAAGAAGGTGTGTCCTAAGTGGTATGTGACCATGGTACTTGGTGTTATGATGCTCTAACACCCCCCCCCCCCCCCCCACACCCCCCTTAATCCCAACTTAGTGTAACCACATCAAAATTTGAGGCCTTGGAAACTAAGGCTCAAGTCACCTCTAACAAAAATTTATTTGTCCATATAACCAAGGTAAGAAGGAAAATCACATGGGAACAAAACCTCCCCTCTAAAATGGACATGGTAAAAAATTTGAAAGTGAATATTAGTCATCACCATGTGTCATCTACTCCAAGTAGTGACCTCAGATAGGTGAATGTCTTCTCTATGAATCTCTTGGTGAAGATGTCAACAGTTTGCTCTACAGAAGGGCAATACTGCAATGATATCACCTGTTCATGCACCAAGCTCTGGATGTAGTGCATGTGTATCTCAATGTTCCTTGTCCTATGTCTCTATACTATATCAGTGGATATATTGACTACACTTTTATTGTCACGCCAAATGATAGTGGGTGAATTAAATGCTTAAACAAGTTCTCCAAGAATGCCTTGCAACCACACACATTGTGTAGTTGCATTCACTGCTCCTTTGTACCAGGCCTCAGCTGATGAAAGGGATATAGTGTGTTGTTTCTTACTTTAACAGCATATGGGACCATGTGAAAGCATGAATACATAACCTGAAGTGGAATTTATGTCAATGGAATCTCCAGCCCAATTAGAATCAGTAAATCCAACTAGTTCTAGTGGAGAGCTAGCAGCATAGTGTATCTTGAAGTGTTTAGTTCATTGAACATAATACAATATACTTTTAACATCCTTCCAATGGATCTCATGAGGTGCATATATATTGCAACAACACCTACTGCATAATCCAAATCAGGTAAAGAGTGTGTGAGATACGACAAGCACCCAACTAGTTGCTTATACAACGAGTTGTCCACAAATGGAGATGAACCAAAATCACTTAGTTTAACTCCTGAAAGGAAGGGACACTTGGCTGCTTTGCATTCATCCATTTTTAAATTCAATAAATGGTTTGTAGCATACTTTGAGTGGATGACCTTAATACTTGCATCAGATTGCTCAATCTCTAAGCCAAGAAATTGTTTCAACAATCCAAGGTCAGTCATTGAAAACGAATTGTGCAATGAAGACTTAATTGAACCTATATCAGCAATGAAACTTCCAGTGATCAAAATATCATCAACATAAAATACTATGATATGAAATTATTCATATAATTCTTGCAAATATACGTTAGGATCATATTTTCATCTTTCAAATCCTAGTGATAGAAGAAAGTTGTACATCTTGGCATACCAAGCCCTAGGGGCTTGCTTGAGGCCGTAGAGAGGCTTCTTCAACCTGAAACCAAGTGAATGATCATGAATGAAACATTCAAGATTCTGCATATAAATATCCTCATGATGGTCACCATGAAAAAAAACACTCTTCACATCCATGTGGTGCAAATCCCATCACTTAGTTGCAACAATGGCCAAAACTAGCCTGATAGAGTCCATCTTTGCAACCAGTGAAAATGTCTCTGTATAGTCCACTCCATGAAATTGAGAGAAGAACTTGGAAATCAAAATGGACTTATACTTCATATCTTTTAACCATCAACAGTTATGTTGGTTCTATAAACCCACTTACATTGCACTAGTTTCCTCTTGGAAGGTAGAGGAACCAACTCCCAAATTTCATTGTCTTGCAAGGAATTGAACTCTTCTTGCATGGTTGTTTGACATCTTGGATCATGTTATGCTTCCTCATATGACTGAGGATAATATCCAACCATCATAAATCACCTCTCTGGAATATTCAAATCAAAAGTGGAGAAAGCATTGTGAAACTTAGATATAGTCTTCCTAGAGTCTAGTGGATCTCTAGCAAGATCACCAATTTCTTAGATGGTTTTCTCAGCCCATTTTGTCCTTATGGGTGATTCATGATCTGCATTCATGTCATAATATTCATCTTCCATATCATAATCATAGAAATCAGAGAGAGAATCATCACTTACATCATCATTGAGTGGAGGGTGTGAGCAATCCCCCTTGACTAGTTCGATCTCTTGCAAGGGCTCTTCTTCAAACTGTACACTTCTCTCAATGAAGGTTTTCAGAGATGAAAAATCAAATATATTGTAGACCTTTGAATATTTATCATATCCAACCATTATGGACTCCTTGATTTGAGGTTTCAAGGCCTTTCTCTTCTCGGGAGGAATTCTAGCCCAAGCCTTTGAGCCAAAAACCCTTAAATGAGAAACATTGGGCTTGTGACCACTCCAAGCCTCAAATAGAGTTTTATCATCCAATTATTTGTGTGGAACCCTTCTCTAAAAATATTCAGCACAATTTATGGCTTCATACCATAGATTAGGGTACAAATACTTATCCTCAAAGTTACATGCAGCCATCTCCTTCAATGTGTTATTCTTGTGCTCTGCCACACCATTTTGTTGAGGTGTGTAAAGCACATAATGTTTCATTTGAATTCCATTTTCCTCGCATAGATGCTGCAGGTTATTATTAACATGTTCCTTTCCCTTATTATTCCTTAATACCTTGATCTTATTCCCACTTAAGTTCTCAACCAAATCCTTGAAAACTTTGAATATCTCAAACACTTCAGAAAATACACCCAATATTACCTTGAGAAATCATCTATGAATGTTAAGACATACCTTGAGTTTCCATAGGAGGGCATGGGAAGAGGTCCTATCAGATCTGAATGGATCAAATCAAGCACTTGTACAACCCTTATTGCCTTTCCTTTCTCATACGTATGCCCAACATGCTTCCCAACAATGCATCCCTTCCATGTGCCTTTGGAAAACTTGATGCTTGGAAGCCCTTCAACCATGTTTTCTTTGATCAAAGATTCAAAATATATATATTTGAGGTTTCCAAACCTCTCATGCCATATCTTTCTGGTCTAATGGCATGTGACAAGAGCGCATTCCCTGAGTAGCGAGGAAGAAAGTGTGAAAACTTTTACATCCTTAACTCGTGATCTGCAATGCCCACTGCAACAACTTGGTCTGTAATAATTTCTAAAATATCCACATCCTCTTGAGTGAATGCCATTCTATTGGATTAACATGCATGTGTCATTTGATATACTGAGAGTAGGTTAGCTACAAGATCAGACACATATAAAATATTGTTGAAGTACCCATTTTCAAGGTTGATCATGCCAATCCCTTTGGCTGGGATCTCAAAGTCATCACCCATGAAGATGGGTGGACAATTGTATGGATGTAGGGTGAAGAAGGAGTCTAGTACATAATCCATGTGCCTTGAGGCACCTAAATATATGATGAAGCAGGAAGAGCCAAAAGATCTAGCAACCAGTGCATGACATATATTCTTGTTCTCAGAATTCGAACCTTTCTCTTTCTTCCTTGCACCATTTAGAAGAGGAATGTTGTTTTTCTCAATGAGTTGCGCCATCATGTCAATGGTTTTATCCATGCATGCACTCTCTGGATTCCAACCTTTGTGACAATAAGTGCATTTTTTCTTCTCTCGCTTCTTCTTCTCTTTTTCCTTGCTAGGGTTCGAACCCCCATTAGAAGATTTGGGATTATCCTACTTCTTTTTCTCTTGATGCTTCAAATATTTGACTTTTTCTTGCCTTTGGATTGATTTGAAACACCTACAGAAAGGTCTTGATCCTTGGTGGATTTTATGGTACCCATTTGAACCAATTTTTCTTGTTCGTGATTCAAATACTCCATGAAGTCTATCAGGGTAGGCATTCTCCAATTTTGAACTATCAGCTTGCCTAAGTGGAATGTCGAGAAAAACATCGAATATTCAGGATCTAGCTTCAAAAGAATGGACAAGATCATCTGCTCTTCCTTATTTTTGATGCAACATTGTTTCAGCTAAAGTACCAAGGATTTGAACTTGGTGAAGAAATCTTGGATCGTCTCAAAGTGAGTTGGGCTCAATGTGATCAACTCATTTTCGAGTTGATGTCCTCTCATCTCATCTGTATTCCCAAAAAGTTCCTTGAGCTTGATCCAAACTTAATTGGGTATTATAATACTCTCTACATGAGTTAAAATATCCCTCAAAATACTGAGACAAAGCATCATGAATGCTTCATCCATTATGTTGAAATACTTGGTTTTTTCCACATCAGAGTTGGGCTCGTTCTCAATCCCCATGGTTACTCTTTAGAGACCTTTCGACATCAAATGGATCACCATTTTGGCCTTCCATTAAAAATAATTGAATGGGGTATTCAATACATTATTTTTCTCCATTTCTACTTATGCACTAAGTGACAGAGACACTAGAACAACCTGCAATGCAAACTCTCGTTTTTTTTTCTGAAGGAGACCCTAGATAGCAACTCAAACTTTATGAATTCGATTTGAAGCTCCAAATATCTATGATACCATGTGAAAATATGATTCACAACAAGATCTAGGAGCTAATATAATCCTCACAACTAAATAATTTCACAAAATATGCAGAAAACAACATAAAAGAGCAATATTAACACATAGAGATGGTGCCAATAGCTGAGTTTCTTATTACTGTCCAACATGTAAATATGTTTGGAAGATGAATATAATACAATAGGATAAAATCATTATCCTTTGAAGGAAAATTGGTGGCATGCATGTGGCAGGCTTAGAATGGACCTCAAACCCCCCTAGGTTTACCAATGAGCTCCCAAACCACCTCAAACGGTGGCCATGTGAATGTGGGAGAAGCATGCTAGGACATAAATAAGGGTAGGATAGTCGTGATGCAGTGCATGGGTGAGTGGGAGTGGCTCTAGGCGGCATTTAATGGTCCAAAAGAGCCAAAAACAGTGAAATACAATGCATGAGCGCCTTTGGTCAAACTAGTTCCTTGTTTTAAGGAGTGGGAGCGCCCCAAGGACAAAAGTGTCATTAATGAGGGAACATGAGCTCATGAATGATAAAATGTTGGCACATGGGTGCATACCTTAGGATACCAACATAACCAAGGTTTGGACCATACAACATAAGTGAAAAACAAATCAAGGTGTGTCCTAGGTGGTATGTGACCATGGTACTAGGTGGTATTATGCTCTAAACAGTTATGAAATATTATTTGCATGATGTATGCTTGAATATTATTATGTTTGGCAATGTTGGATAAAGGAGTAATACTTATCTATCATGTGGTTGAACAACTTGTGTGACTAAGTTTATGAGATTATTTATAGTTTCATGTTGTTGATTTTGGTTCTTGATGGAATTATGGACTCGAATTTTGGTGAATGGTTGATGGGTTAAAATATGAGTTAAATCTCATGGAACAAATCAATAAAGATGTTCCAAGCCAGAGGGATAATCTTTTATAATTCTTTGATTTTGTTTTTAAGTGAATTGTGAAGTTTGTTATGTTTTGGAGCCGTGGGAAGCTTGTAGAGGGAATTTTACATCTTGTAGCTTTGTTTCCTTAGCTAATTTTACATTACTTGTGATTTAAGTGTCATTTAATGCATTTTTTGGTGTCAATTGGAGATATTGACACATGTCTCTGGTATGGATTTAAGGATATCAATATGGAAGGGAATCCCACCTTTTATGACTTAATCACTTTCCTAAAAAATGACTAAGTTATCATTCTTTGTTAAATTGATTAATTCTCTGTTAGAATCAAGCAGTGCCATCCTCCGACTATCGATCGTGTCAATGTTGAAATCAGAAATTATGAGGTGTTTTCGTGTTAATCATTATTGTCTGTGTTGACCACCAAATGTTGACTTGTCGACGTTGGAAATCGGAATTCGGAGGCATTTGTTACAAAGTTGGAATAGTGTTTACAATTCCTGACTTTCGACGTGTCAACGTCAAAAATAAAAAATCAGGACTGGAAGGGTTATTTTGATTTTTGGGTGCCCTGACTTTCAACTTCCAACTTTGAAAGTTGGAAAGGTCGAGGTCTCTTCATTTAATAAGGAGTCACATCATTGGAGTCAGGAATATGGATTTAACCATCGAAACTTCGTTTTAAGTCTTTCATTGGTTGGTTAGGCCTGCTATTTGAAGTTTACCGTTGTTTAATATTTGCTTATTGTAAAGAAACTACTTTACAATCTAGCTTCCGCTATCAGAGAATGAATAATTTTCTTCTTAATTGTTTAGTTGTTTCAATTTTTTTATTTATGGGCCTTTCTAGAACCCCAAGAGTGAGTTAGAAACAAATTTAATATCGGTGTAACTGTGTATCACAAAGGGTGCATCACAGCACATATCCCTTCAATACATGGGATAATGATAAATAAAGAATGTGGTTAAGGATTACTCTATAAGAGATAAGATATAAATCTCAAAATTGGAGTGAAACCATGCATTATTTCCTTCCTCGCTCATGTAAGCAGGGAAAAATGTGTCTTTGGATTCAGGATGCATCATTATTTCTATGAATTTACAATAATTAGTAGTAGATTTATGAGGCTTGGTTCAAACTCTGATTCTGGTTGAGTTTCATAAAGTCGTCTCAAAAATGAATACTCAATTGGAACTCACCACTCTAGACAAAACTCACTAAGACTTGTCATTGACTTGCCAAACATATGTTTTTGAGGATTTTTTCCCTATGTGTTAAGTCTTGGAGCCGAGTTTTACCAAATCGTGAGTATTCCAAACTAAAAAATATGACCAAGACTTTGTTAAGTCTGAGTCTACAAATTCCAAACTAAAACAAAACTCAAAAGAAAAGAAAATATAGAAAAAAAAACATTTACCAACAAGAAAATGAAATTGAAACAAATCATTCTCATCCTCATATTTCAAACAAAGAAAATCAGTGATTGAAACTCCTAGAGCTCTACCTTAATGAATATCATTTCCTTAAGGTTTTAATTATCCATAGGATCGTAACCCTCGTGCCTCTAGATGCCCAAAACCAAAGCTGTTGGGCCCACTATATGCCAGTTAATTAAAACTTAACATGTAGAGTACTAAACATAAATTATCAACCCGAGGAAGTCTTTTATTTCAAAGCTATCATGCAAGATCTATGCAAGAACAATTTCTACCTGACACTGTTATCTATTGGTATGCAATCGAAACTCTTTGTAAACTAGATCACACCTTCTTGAAAGTAAATCAAACCTAAATCCTATTCATAAATCCAAACTGTAAATCTAATCACACTTCAACAAAATCAATTCTTATCAAACAAGATATAATTGCATACATCTAAAAGAAGTGTTATGTTGGCCAACGATCTATCAAATGAATTAACAACACAACGACTATGACAAATCTAATGAATGAAAGCATACAACTATGATAAATTTAATGAATGAAAGCATGAACAAAATAATAAGAAAATCTAAACAATAACACACCTACAATCAACACTACCAACATCTACTCAGGGAGGAGGGCCCTTACTCCACTGAGCAGATCTGGATCTCCATAATGAAAGTCTACAACTCCAGAATTAAGAAACTCCCAGCATGTATTATCAAAATGGAATGATTACAATAGATCTGGATCAAATCCTACATCATAACATTGCTTTCTCTCCCCTTCTAAATGAGATTGATTACATATTTATACATTAAATTATCTCATGGAAATGAGGAATTGAACCTCCAACTTGTGATCTATAACAGCTGAAACACGGCCGTAACTGCTAACGACTTTGAAACCGGCCACAATAGTAAATCTGGAAAATACCATCTCGAAGAAACACATGTATATTGCAAACCGTGGCTTTGTTTGAAAATTTCTTAGAGATTCAGGTAAATGAGGCTGTTACGCACAAAACCCATGTCTTGTATTTTCGAGATTCTTTTCCATCTGCCCGCAAATCGAGACGCGAATCAAGGTGTTCTTATCTGGCATGCATTTTCGATTAAGGCTGTAACAGCTAGCTGTGAGCGTCTTGTACGTGACAAATCACTCCACAAACCATCATTAGTAAAATTATGCATAATAGTCTTCAATTCATCAAAGATAAAGAAAAATAATCATTATTAACCACTTAAAGCATCAATGGAAGTGGTATGGTGTTTTACGCGTAGTTATAGCAAATTGATGAAAAATGGAATGATAAATAGGCGATAATGGGAAGAAAAGGGATGACATATATGTCGATAAGTAATGGAAAAATGGACAAATACGTGGCCCAACATCACCCCCAAACTGAACTTCTTGCATGTCCTCATGCAACCCAGAACCTGTGTAGAATCCAACTAGAAGAATTTATTCAATTGTTCCTTCATTTTACCATTCGCACAGTTGTAGCTCGAAGATTTGCAACCAAAAAATTGGCACAGTTGCAGCCAGGAGAAATGAAAAGTTTAGCAGAAGTTGGCGGAGTCGCAGCAGCGAGCAAGAGTAAAAATGGGCAAAATTTTAACGGAATCGCAGCTGCGCAGAACGAAAAAAAGGGCGATATTTTACGGAGTTGTAACTGCACGAAACAAGAAAAATGAAATATTTTACAGAGTTGCAGCTGCACAGAACGGGGAAAATGAAATATTTTATGGAGTTGCAGTTGCACGGAATGGGAAAAATGAAAGCTTTTACGGAGTTACAGCTACACGGAACCGGAAAAATGAAAGGTTTTACGGAGTTGCAGCTGCACGGAACAGGAAAAATAAAAGATTTTATAGAGTTGCAGCTGCACGAAATGAGAAAAATGAAAGGTTTTACAGAGTTACAGCTGCACGGAACGGGAAAAGGGCAATATTTTACGGAGTTCTAGCTAATATAACGATGAACTTATTAGACCAATTTCTCCCAAATGACAAACTGGGTTTGGACGAAATTTTGCAGGCAAGTTTCTATTAGTCCAATGCACCTCCACACAAAAAATCAGAGATACCCACATCACGGATTTCAATAAAAATTCAATTTGGTAAAAATTGGTGGAGTCGCAGCTGGTGTATGAGACAAATCTGGCGGAGTCGCAGCTGGTGTATGAGACAAATCTGGTGGAGTCACAGCTGGTCTTCCTAAGATAATATCTCACAAAATACAAACTATGTTTGGCTGAAATTTTGCAGGCAAGTTTCTACTAGTCCAATGCACCACCACACAAAAAATTAAAGATACCCACATCACGAATTTCTAGAAAAATGCAAATTGGTTGTAGATGATGATGGCAATTTTCTTGAAAACCGTGAATTGGATTGGGCTAAAACTTACCAGGATTGTTCATCTTGATGTTATGCACTTCCTATCCAAAAATCATGAGAATCCAATTTACCAATTGCAATATATGATCATTTCAATTTCTGCACTTTTGTAGATGAACATGAATAAAAATGTGTTGCAGCTAAACTTCTTAAACCAATATTTCACAAAATACAAACTGGATTGAGCTGCAATTTTTTAAGCAAGTATTTACCTTTCTAATGCATCTCCAAACCAAAAATTAGACAAACCCACATCACAGATTTCAAGAAAAATGTGAATTGGTTGTAGGTGATGATGGTCGTTTTATCAAAAATCATGCATTGGATTGAGCTGAAACTTACTAGAGTTGTTCTTCCTGGTGTAATGTTTCTTCCTTCAAAATTTCGTAAAAACCAGTTTACCATTTTCAAGATATCCTTCAATCAAATTATGCACTTTTGTATTAAAAATGTGGACAAATAAGAAACAAAATGTGAACTTGATGGAAAAAGTTGTTTTGAGCATCCACATTATTATCAAACAATTATTGGCTATGAACTTGACAAGGAATGAAAACAACCACTGTCTCCCCCAAACTGAAGATAGAGCATGTCCACATGCATCTTTTCTTGACAATAGACCAATATTGGGAGTAAACATTACCTTAATTCTATTGAGATAAACTTCACATCAGAACTTGAAAACGCTTCTACATGATTTCCATTGTGTTCTATTTGAAGAAACAATTGTGAATAACACTCAACTCTCTATTGTGTTATACTTTGAAAATATTTTCTCCAACAAATTTACATTCAGTGATCTCCTTTAAACCTGCTCACAACAAGTCGTACTACAGACCACTATTACCCTTGGAATGATATATTAAACAGATCTAGGCCTGAAGAAAATAAAATCTTGAGGCTGATAGTTAAGCACAACAAATTCCATTGATCACATATTTGAATAATCCATTTCAAAATCGAATTCTTTTATTCATATTTTCACGGGCTTATTGTAATTTTGATGCCAATAACCATGAGCCAACTCTCACATCAAATTCTGAATATCTAAATGAAAACCTGGTAGAGTTGGAGCTGCAAAAACTAGAATGCTCATGATGGCTAAAACCAATGTTTGCATTAGTGGATGATAAAAATGAGCCAAGGAACTCATACCTTTCTTTTATGGAAACATATTCATAAGCTAGAAATGATGACTGAAAATGTAATGTAGGATTCATTTCTTCATACCACTGAGTGTAGCAGCCTTTCATTTCTCCCCCAAACTGAATTTCAATGTCCTCATGGAAGAGATGAGTTTTTAGCTAAGTTAAAAATAGCCATCTCCCCCAAACTAAATGCAAAGTATGCCCTCATGCATCATTTCCTCAAATTGCATCCATAGAATATTTGTGGTTCCCACATGCATAAAAATTCACAAATCTGGAAAGAACAACCTTCAAGCAACTGCTTTATTTCTTCTCAATGTTGGTTTTTATGTGGCAGTAGCAAGGATACTTTTCTTACTGTTGGTTCTTGTGTGGCAGCAACAAGACTTATTTTCTTACTGCGGGTTCTTTTGTGGCAGCAACAAGACTTCTTTTCTTACTGTTGGTTCTTGTGTGGCAGCAGCAAGACTTCCTATTGTTGGTTCTTGTGTGACAACAATAAGGTGTCCTTTGATTATTTTCATGCTTGGTCAGTTGGGTTGGTGAGATGTTGGGTAGGATTTTGAAGTGGATTTTCATGAATGATGAAGTGTTAGAATTGAGTGGGAAAGGATGGGAATGGATGGACATAAAATGCTATATAGAAAATGGAAATGGCTAATGCTTAGTGGTTCTTCATGACATTTCCCTAAATCTTTAATAAATCAAAAACTCATGCTATTTACCTCAAGTGTTACCTCCATGGAAGCCTTGGTTGACATGAATGGACTGGTGTATGTTGGAGCTATGTAGTTCAATCTGATGCTGAGACAGATGTATATGAGAGCTGAAACTGGATGAGGCTGAATTTGATCCATGATGTTGTGTTGGTTGCATGTAAGACTGCTAACTGCTAGAAGAAAATGGAAAGGAATTGCAAAACTACTGAAACAAATGATGCTGCAAGTCATTGTTGAAACCATTAGATCACATAATCTTCAGTTGCTACAAACCGAGGTACAATTCTCACCATGTGAATGAATGTGCTGAAGTCGAGCATGGAAATAAATCATTGGATTACCAGCCATTAATGTATGTCGTTAACCAATGTAAAGAAACTCACCTTTGATGACAGTGAGCTCTAAATTACCTTAGTGCATCTTGACAAGTATGAATGGATGTGCTGGAGTCGATTCACCTGCAAGATTTGTCAATCAAGAGGCATTGATGAATTCCCATGATTAACAACAAGGAAATCTGCCATTGATTCATGCAAATACCAGGGCACTATAAAACTCTAATCTCGATCCCAGATAATGTGTCGGAGTCAATGGGACAAGACCATTGGAAGGTGGACCTTAATGAATTCCACATCATCCAATACGAGTACAAAATAAATGATTGTGAAGAATCATAGTGAAAAATAGAACCAACATGAAACTCAGAAGTGGAAAGTATATGTGAAGTCGTGATGTAGTAGTGATGGAAAATAAAATGGTTATTGTTACTACATAAGCATTGGAAAATGGGACTTCGACATGAATGGATTTTTAGGGTTTTGAAATGAGGAGGGTGAATGAATCTACCATAGTGCAATTGGCTTCTTGAGAGGTTTCTTTTTGGCAACAATTGGCAAATGATTTTTGGCATGTAGCAATGGGACTTGAATTACAGAACATTGGTATAGTTTTCACATCAATCTCTCCATTTTTTATGTGCTCAATCCATTTTCAAATTGAGAAAAAGTCTTCAAGATTCACTTGTGCATGTATTGACCTTTTTTCTTCCAAGGACCTGCAAAAACCTAGAACTTGCCTACAATAAAACATGAGATGATGGAAGAAGAGAGATGACTGGTCTCTCTTCACCCAAAACTTACGAAAAAAACAACAACCAATTACTTATAAAAAAAATCCAAAGAAAAATAAACAAAGCAAAATCCATTTTATACCTGCAGGAGAGCAATGTCCATCTAGACTCACCAACAGTATTATGATCATAGCTTCTTCGTTCCTTGTCCAATTTGAGTGATTCCAAAGCCAAATTAAATTAAATGCATAGGTATATTTACCTTAGAAACAAGTTTTTAAATTTTTATGTAATGATGTTCCAAATCACTCAGTAACAACCTGCATGACAAGGTGTTTTTTCGAATTCTGGACTAGACCAACAGTCATGGTTTTAGGATTAACTTTTTCGTTTGATAACGGATCGATGTGATTCCAATTGGAGATGAAAGTATATTCATGTAGGTATCTCAATTGGAAATATTTTTTGAATCGAATAAAAATTGATGGGTCAAATAAGCCAATGAATAGTCTAGAAAATAGAGTTTTAGGAATGTTGATTTGTGATAGGAAGTCGGTATTTTGGTCATAAAATTTGCATACGATATCAGAATGGAGTGATTCAAATTGAGTTGTAAACTATATTCATAGGGAAATATACCATTGAAACATGTTTTCAATATATGTCTAGTAAGGCATCCAAAAATTGGTTGTCCCAGCTCTGTTCCTAAGCTTCCTGCTTAACACCCTGTTAGTATTTTGGCCATAAATTTTTTGTTTCATACCCAGTCTTAAAAATTCAAATTGTTTTGGAAACTAGATTCAAAGGGATACTTGGGATGTAAAAATTTTTAAAAAGAATTCCATTTGGTCTCTCAAAAACAAACTATCTAGACTATGTTTCAGTAAAATTTCGAAGCCAAAATGTCACCAAAAATTTAATAAATGAAATTTGACCCCCAAAAAGTGGCCGAAATAGGTGTGAATATTTTTAATGATGTAAATTTAAATATAACACACACCCATACCAAAAATTTCAAGCATTGAGCACCTATATTGACTTACACTGTTTATTGCAACCACAGCTGCAACTCTTAAAAAATGACAATGTTGAAATAAATCATGTGTATTTGTATGGATGTGTTATATATAAACGAAAACCAAATGCATGCCATGATGTGCAATACACACGTGTCTCAAACTTATAAATTCTCACTTGCAGTACAGTCACAACTACGAGCTCACTGTCACTGCTGGGTGTTGCATCTCACTGTCACAGCTGGGTGTTGCAGCTCACTATCACAGTTGGGTGTTACATCTCACTATCATAGCTGGGTGTTGCAGCTCACTGTCATAGTTGGGTGTTGCATCTCACTGTCACAACTGAGTGTTGCAGGTCACTGTCATAGCTGACAGTCACAACTGGGTGTTGTAGCTAACAAATTCAAGCCAAAGTTCAAGCTTGAAGGGTTCCATAATCATTGGCTCATTTTCCTGTGGATCCTTCATTAACCTTCCTTAATTACTATAATTTTGTTTTCATGAAAGTTTGCTTTTTTTTTTGTAACAAATAGAGACAAATTAAATTTTGAACATTGAAGACAAAAATTATTTAAGCATTTTGCTTAAATAGTCAACAATTCCAAAACATTCTTGAAAACATCTCATACCCATTCCTTATCTTTCTACTTTTTGACCTTCCAGATCGCAACAAGGCGCGGGAAGAGAGCACACTTATTTAAAAAAATAAAAATAAAAACTTAAAAAAACAAAAGCATGCTTTTATTCAGTTATTTTATCCTACCCTATTCTACTTTGAAATATAAAAATTGTTCAAGTCTATGCATATTTCCAATGGAGCCACTTTCGAAGAAGTGACTCAAGCAGGCTCATACTCCCAATAGAAAAATATAAATTTATGAATGTTAGGATATGAGAGATCAACTTCCCTTGAAATGATGGTGCCAAGAATTGGTGAAGTATGGAATGATGTTGCAGACCAATGATAGATTGAAACCAAGCTTCAATATAGTCTTTGTTCCCTTGATTTCTCATGGATGTTACACCATGAAGATCCTTAGTAAACTAAACTTCCTCAATGCATAAGAGATTCAGATCTATTGATATAAAGGATGCTTCAATTTTTGGTTCCAATGTTCATTTGTCATCAAATGTTACATGTGGAATGTTGATCTTGTCTGCTTGCTTTTAAGGACTAGAAAAAACTACATTTGAAATCTTGGATTTAAAACATGTCAGGCCTCGTATGGATTTGTTACAACAACGCACAGTCTTTTTGCAGCGGTGTAGGTGAGGTAGAACAAGAGGGAAATGTAGGAACATTTTGCAGTTCAGCACTGTAAGCATACTGTACTACTTTATTATGGTTAGAGTGGAGGGTGGATTGGACAGGAAATTGTGTTGGATACCAAGGAGTTTGATGAGAAGATAGATGTGATTGATGTAGAGAATTGGTTTGTGAGGTTGATATTGAATGACCAAGTTGTGTTGCAGCATGAGACAGAGTGGCCATATGATCATAAGATATGCCATTCCAACATTATGGATAAGGTAGGTAAGAGTTAAATTGAGTCTACAACAGCTACCATGGTGGAAGAGTATTCAATGACTGAGTATGAAAGTAAGGAAATGGAGGGATAGAGTTTTGAACCATAGATGTAGGCCATGGTTGACATGAATGTTGCAATGAGTTGGCTGCAACTCCCATATCTCTTTGATATGTTTCTTTCATCTAGGGTATGGAGGGGCAGCAATCCGTCGAATGCTTCAAGTCACATATACCACAACTTGCAAGACTATCCAAAGGGAAATCTCTTGCTTCTCTTATTTCCTCCTACTTTTCCTTATCCTATAAAACACCCAATTGTGAATCAGCTTTAGGGATTTCAAATAAATTGTTGATTTCAACTCCTATAACTCTTGTTCTTGCAGCAGATTTCAAAGATTGAAAATAAGGATTACTATAATTCTTACCAGTCTTGAAGTTTCCTCTTTAATACCTTCTACATAACTCACAAATATCATCATATGCTAACTGAAATACATTACCTGTTCCCGTCAAATTTAGTATTTCTAAATATTCAGTTGGGATTCCCTTGAGTAGAAGTGTTTTAAGGTCTCCTTCCCCAGTTTCCTTTCTTTATATATTTGGAGGTTATATTGAAAGCGTTCTATGTATTCCTCCAGACTCTCTTCTTCTCCTTGTGTCATTTCAAAGATGTCTTCATTGACCCTGCAATAATCTTGGTACCTTTTCAAGAATACATGTTTCATGTCTTCCCAAGTTTGTATGTAATTCCCACCGAGGCTCATGAACCATCGGACGGCTGTTTATTTTAGAGTAAGGGGAAACACATTCAACTTTTGATCATTAGCACAATAACCATATCCTCTACAAAGTACTTCAAATTGAAATAAAAATACATCAGGGTCTTCATTTTCCAAACCATGAAAATTTGGTAGAACATGTGGGGGAATGCTTTTCGTTGGCACCACTCTTCCTGAATCTCTGATGGGAAATTCGAAGGTATCAACTTCTGCATCTTTCTTTCCTTCCATCTCTTCAATTAGATTATTTATGTGCTATCTTGAGGCTCCTCCTTTGAATGTTCATGTCAACTTCTTCATAGAATGGGTGGTGCTTACAACACCACTAAGGGGAATGATAAGATTTATGCTCCAAAGATTGAAAATGAAATAAAACTGAATGTAAAGAAGAAAAATTGACACTCAAAATAAATTCAATAAACTGAAATGTAATCATGCAACCTACATGCCCTACTTTAACAATGCATCTACAAAACAATGTCAGATGTACTTTTGCACCATTAATAACTTCCCCAGCAACGAAGCCAAAAATGTTAGGCCCACTATATGCCAGTTAATTAAAACTTAACATGCAGAGTGCTAAAAATAAATTATCAATCCGAGGAAGTCTTTTATTTCAAATCTATCATACAAGATCTATGCAAGAATAATTTCTACTTGACACTGTTATCTATTGGTATGCAATTGAAACTCTTTGTAAACTAGATCACACCTTCTTGAAAGTAAATCAAACCTAAATCCTATTCATAAATAAAAACTGTAAATCTAATCACACTTCAACAAAATCAATTCTTATGAAACAATATCTAATTGCATACATCTAAACGAAGTGCTATGTTAGCCAACGATCTATCAAATGAATTAACAACACAATGACTATGACAAATCTAATGAATGAAAGCATACAACTATGATAAATTCAATGAATGAAAGCATGAACAAAATAATAAGTAAATCTAAATAATAACACACCTACAA
The DNA here is from genome assembly GCA_001517045.1 of Pseudotsuga menziesii. Taxonomy (NCBI): domain Eukaryota; kingdom Viridiplantae; phylum Streptophyta; class Pinopsida; order Pinales; family Pinaceae; genus Pseudotsuga; species Pseudotsuga menziesii. Next base: position 267,464 of record LPNX010816360.1, on the reverse strand, counting down.
TCAACACTACCAGCATCTACTCAGGGAAGAGGGCCCTTCCTCCACTGAGCAAATCTGGATCTCCACAATGAAAGTCTACAACTCCAGAATTAAGAAACTCCCAGCATGTATTATCAGAATGGAATGATTATAATAGATCTAGATCAAATCCTACATCATAACGTTGCTTTCTCTCTCCTTCTCAATGAGATTGATTATATATTTATACATTAAATTATCTCATGGAAATGAGGAACTGAACCCCCAACTTGTGATCTGTAACAGCTGAAACACAGCCGTAACTATTAACAACTTTGGAACAGGCCGCAACAGTAAATCTAGAAAATACCCTCTCAAAAAACCACCTGTATATCACAAATAGTGGCTTTGTTTGGCAATTTCCTTGCGCATCAGGTAAATGAGGCTGTTATGCACAAAACCCATGTCTCGGATTTTTTAGATTCTTTTCCATATGCCTGAAAATTGAGACACAAATCAAGGTGTTCTTATCTGGCATGCATTTTTAGTTAAGGCTATAACAGCTAGCTGTGAGCGTCCTGTGCGTGAAAAATCACTCCACAAACCATCATTAGTAAAATTATACATAATATTCTTCAAATTCATCAAAGTTAAAGGAAAATAATCGTTATTAACCACTTAAAGCATCAATGGAAGTGGTATGGTGTTTTACGCGTAGTTACAGCAAATTGATGGAAAATGAAATGATAAATGGGCGATAATGGGAAGAAAAGGGATGAAATATATGTCGATAAGTGATGGAAAAATGGACAAATCCGTGGCCCAAAAAAATCAACCAAAGCATAGATGACCAAAATGATGACCACGGTGATGATTACATGAACAATGAAGAGAAGATAGAGAATCACAAAGGAAAGAAGCTTTTAGTCCTCGAGATCACATCGAGTCAAACCCTCAATATGGCCAAGCACATCCAAGAGGAAATTACCCCTAAAAAAATCTTAGAAGGCCTAGTCTTGTGAAAACTCTCCAAGTTCATCAATTTTAGGGGGGTGAACCCCAACCCTCGAAGGAAGTTGACCATTGCAATCGTCTAAAATTACAACTTAATTTTGAAACATAACTTAACGTGAGGGTTTATCTCAATCTAAATCCTACCTAAAACAATGGCACACCCTAAACTTTCATGGTAGACATTGTAATGCAATCATTCCTTGTCCATACAACCTTGAAATGGCCCCAAAATCCCCAAAATACAACACAAGGGCCAAAAATTAGCTCAATAGATTTTAAAGCTCAAACCCTAACTCTAGTCAGAGTTCTAAAATTTTATTTGATACTCTAAAAAGAACCTAAATTCCTTGAACCCAATAAAGGAAAACAACAAAAGACCCAAAACATGACGAATCCCCAATACCCATTCAAGGTTTTTGGGCTTGAAACCCGCGTTATAGGTCTCATTCCTTAACCTAAATGATGGACTGTTGAAAAAAAAATTAACTCTAAAACCTTTAAAACAAACCCCAATAAATAAAAATCATAGAAGAAACTTGAAACTTTTATGATGATTTGAGTTCAATAGTTACCCGAAAATCTCCACGAGGCCACACAAAGTTGAAATATAAGATTTCAAATTAGAATTTAGTTCCTAGTAATATTCTGATACTTAAATAACAAGTACTTATGTAATGTCACTTATAGAATTAGTGTTACAACATAATTCATAATTATTTGCAAATCGCTTATAAATTTTGAAAGTATCTTAAAGGAAGAGAGTCAAGGAAATATACCTGGAAATGGAAACATGGAACAACCTTACTTACACGAGTGTGTAGCATGCCCACAACAACAACATGCAACAATGTGTGGGAAACAACTCTCCACCCAACCTACCCCTCAGTTGAACACTGAGAGCCCCCAAGCCCTTAATCAGTAAAACTATGCGAGACACAATCTTCTTACCTCACTTATAATTAGCTAGATCTGAACTCTACTTCCCCTCCACTCCTTATCACTACCAAAAGGTAAGCATCACAATAGACTAATGCAGTAAACCACTTTCATGCAGCAATTTGACCCACCAAAGACCAAATCTCAAAGGTAAAGAAGAACCCCATGAATTCCTCCCCTCCCCCTTAAATGTTGATGTATTTGTAACTTCGAAATGTATTCACTTGTATATTTCTTATTGTATTTCATTGTACCCCAACGGATATCTTTGTTCCTCCGATCGCGAGAGTCATTAATATAATTAAGTCATGTAAAGTCGTTGAGGTTAACCCTCTGTTGTAAGAAGGGGCATTAGACCCCACAGTTGAGTTACATTAGGGTTATTAGACTCTCCTAGAGAAGTCAGCCTTGTAGGGTAATTTTTAAGTGAAAATTAAGCATTAATAGAGAGTGAGACTCTCTATTTGATACACACATTCACTCAACAATAGAGCATGAGTGAGAGAGGATTAGCTCACACAAGTGAGAGAGAGAACAGTTGTCGGAGATCATCTTTGTACTTTTGGGTTTTACTTTTGCTATTGGTGCTCATTCTATCTTTGAGGAAGTTGCGGGGTTTTCTCCTTTATGGTCTCCCTGAGGAAAAATCTTTGTGTCTCTTGTCTCTTGTGATTATTTTTTTGCATGTTATTCTCTCAGATAAGATTCTAGATCATATTGATTAAACAATAAAAATCTAGCATGGTATCAAAGCTAACCTGAGAAGAAGACACTATGCAGCTACAGAATCTAGGGCTTCTTAATTTTTGGGTTTCTCTCCACATATCATCAGCAAAAGGAGGCTAGGCTAACTCTAAATAGAAGGGCGCATCTTCCTGTCAAAGCAGAATCTAATTCCAAGCATTTTCATTTTTTGACCTGTCACTACTGTGGGAAATTAGGGATTTTCATAGAAGGGGAATTTTTGAGTGAGCCTAGCATAGGATTACGCTCCTCCTCAAAATCGAAATTTAGAGACCAAGATCAAAAATTTTGGTTGGGTAGAACTCCAGGAAAGTCAAACCCTAATTTGACCCTAGACAAGAAAATCAGCACTGCAAAATATCAGCTCCATATCCAGTTCGGGCATCTCAAATTGGTAAGATCTAAATCTCTTTTATTTCCATTTGAGGTTCTCATTAAACATGTCTCATCACACCAAGCTTGATGAAAATATTGAAGGAGCTGATAACTTTCGAGCATGGAAGTATAGGAGTTCACTTGTTCTTTAAGAAAATGAATTGGACACCTACATAAGTGGAGAGGTTCCAGTTCCAGAGGGAGATGAGGCTAAAGCATTACACAAGAAGAACTTGGTCAAGTCCAAGAGGATTATTGTTGATTCTATCAAGGATCACCTTATACCACATGTGTCTTCCTTAAAGACACCTAAAGAGATGTTTGATTCCTTGACCAAGATATTTGAAGGGAAGAATATAAATCGGAAGATGACCTACATTGCACGGGAACCGCTCCCGGGCATTAGGAATGGCGTATCCGACGTTCCGGCATACCCGGGAGCTTTGGAGATGGTACGAAACGCTCCAAAACAGCTGGGAACTCCTTCGGATACTTGGGTACTTTTCGGGTACTTCGCAGGCCTCAAACCGAAGCTCCCGATACTAGTTTCCTAGGGTACTTGTCGTAGGGAGCTTGTGGAAGCTCCCGATCCATCGAGGAGCTTCTAGAAGCTCCTGATCCATCGAGGAGCTTCTAGAAGCTCCTCGATGGATCCGGAGCTTCCACAAGCTCCCTACGACAAGTACCCAAGTTATGGAGCTTTCTCACGTTCCCAAGAGACATTAGATTTTTAAGATTTTCATTTTTCATTTTACATTAGATTTTTCAATTTAATAATATATGTTTTTAACTTTTTAGTTTTTACATTAGATTTTTGTTATTTATAAGTTTAGCAGCTTCATTTTTTCAGCAACACAATGGCTTAATATTAAATAACACCATGTACATTGTACTATGATATGGTGTTATTGTTCACTGTTTTCTCACTATCATCTATAGAACGGCCAGAGGCCAAGAATCAGACTTGCTCTGATAACACGTGTGCTGTATCTTGATGAAATCAGTAGGTTTTTCAATTAGATTTTAATATTTATTATGCTCATTTTTAACTTAAAAATGAAATATAGTAAATACTAAATAATTTTTTTTGCTTTTTGGACCACAATCAATGGCTCAAGAAATCAAACTTTGTGACAGTCTTATTGTTGTTCTCTCTATATCATTGTGACAGTGAGTTTAGAATATCATTGTGTTGGAGATTTTACTATTTAGTATTTTAAAAAACATCACCAACAGCATTAAAGTTTTAAACGTTAGCATAAAGTGGATTTTAATTACTGTTGATTGAAGGTCTGAGTTTTCACTTTAATTACACCTTTACAGGACTGGTTATTGACATTTTACATGCCAATAATCCTTTGTATCAAACCTTGTTTAAGCTGTTAGGCTACGCATATTGCAGCTGATACAAAGTTTGTAATGGATACTTGAACAAATGGTGGATAAACCCTACTGATGCAAAACTGATGTCACTAAAATTCATACCGTACTGCTGTGTAGTACTGCTGGTTTGATTTACAACTAAAATAGGACTGATATGCTCATTCTGCATGGTCACTGATTATAAACTGAGAACTCTGATACATCAATATACTGCTGCTAATGACCATTTAAATATTTTTTCAGATCTGTCTCGTAAGTGTATTTATTATTTTCCATT